>APFE030101973.1:0-22545 GCA_000404065.3 Pinus taeda
GCCAGAGAAAAGGAAATTGCGTATCTGTCTTAAGATCTTTTGTTGACTGATTTTTTTTTGATAAGGTGTTCTGGGTTTAGTTTACTGTTATTGTGGATCTAGTTATCTGGGTGACTTACTGATACTTGATAATCATTTGATGTTTATGGATCCAGTTTGAAAATTTATGAAAAGTGGTCCTTGAAAGAAAAGAAGTAGGTGGTTGTAGCTCCCTTCCAGGAGAGACTGGAAAACGAGAGAGAGTGTAGCTCTCTGCAGGTTGCAGCCTGCGTACTGGTAAAGGACTGCACCAGTACAAGACCATTGTAAAAGGAGTTTCTAATTTGAAAGAAGATAGAGACATATTGCAGCAGGTGGTTTTCATCCACATTGGGTTTCCACCTTATATCTGGTGTTCTTTGATGTGACTGTCTGTTTTTCTTGCTCATTATTTTATGGTACTGATATGCAAAAATAATTCAAAGTGTAAATAAGGAGAATTTGTTAAAATAACTAGATAATACTGATTCACCCCCCCCTCTCAGTATTATTTTCAACACACCCTTCCTTCTCAATCAATGAATCAATTAGACTTAATTTCCTTATACATTCAGCTCTACTTTCATATCTAAGAAGACATCATTGACAAACAAGAGTAATATAGCAGCAAACAACAATATTGATTTGATAGATTAGTCATCCTTGAACATTAAGCTTGCCTTTTGCATACGCTACTTGGAAGAGCTGAAACAGCATGTATACACACCTTCACCAAATTGAACCAACGTATATATCTGCAAATACTTACTTATAACTTCGTTGCAATTCCAGACTTCAGACATACCTAGATCATCATATATAAAGGATAAAACGTGCATTAGCAATCATATCTAGCCTATCCATTGACAGATCACATAATGATAAGTCTTTATGATCTTGATCCATCATTAGATCTCATTCATCATCAACCACATAGGTGCATCTTTAGTTCAGATCAAGCAAAGCATCAGAAACCCATAACCTGCATATTTGATCTAACACTTCATAAGATATTCAATACTTGCACACCTTGGCCTAATGATCTTCTCCTCCTTATATAGTTTTAGGCCTTTCTCAATACCTTGGACGAAAACTACTTAGGACCAATACCTTGGACCAAATACCTAGGGTCAATATCTCAAACCAAATACGTTGGACCAAATTACCTTGGACTAAATACCTCAGACCAAAACCTTGTTTTTCCAACATGTACGTGCTTTTCCTCTTGTGAAAGTGCATGTATACGTATACGCTCATTTTGTTATGTTAACCTGTGTTTATACGCTCTTTTTGTACAATGAACCCACGTATACAACTTAACATACCTGAAAATTTCCTTTTTCTTCAACTTCTTGATTATGATATGTAGTCCTTTATTCTTTCATCCTATTCTTCTGTACCATTACTTTGTTCCCTATGAATAGACCTTTTATAATGTGATTTGCCATTGTACATTACTTCTGAACTGATTCCTTTGAACTGCCCTTCATTTTGTCACATATGTAAACACAACTGCCATGCATTCTATCACATCTAATATCTCTTCTGTAGATTCATCTAGTTACCTTATACAAGTGAGTTGTTCTGCTACAAGTGGGTTGCCATCAAGTACAACGAAGATCCAACTTGGTGAAGTAAATTGATCCATGCAATTCATCCAATAATTCATCAATGACAAGAATGGGAAATTTATCTTTAATAGTGAACTTGTTGAGCTCCCTATAATCTTGACACATGTGCCATGATCCATCCTTCTTATGAACCAATACTACTGGAGCAGAGAAAGAACTTTGACTAGGTTGAATTATGCCAGCCTCTAGCATTTTTGCAACCATACATTCAATTTCACTCTTTTGGACATAGGGATATCTGTAAGGCCTGATGTTTGGAGGAACACTTCCTGGAATCAAATTGATAGCACGATCATGATCACGAATATGTGGGAGGCCTTTGGGAGTCTCAAAGACCTTGGAATGATTGTGCAAGACTTTTTGGAGATCTGGGGAAATGGATGATTTCGATGTGGGAACCTCTAGTGAACATAATTGTGCAATTATGCGTCGTTGTTCTTTCTTTTGAAGCTTTTTCATTCCATTAGAGCTTATTATCTTTCTTGGTTTCCCTGTGATACCCCTTAATTCAATTTCCTTTCCTTCTGAAGAGAATTTCATGAAAAGTTCTTAAAAATTAAAAGCTATTGTACCCAAGGATTGTAGCCATTGGACTCCTAGTACAACATCAGCACCAACCATTGGAATGGAAAGCATTGGGCTATTCAATACATATTCTCCCATGGATAGCTTGATGTTATGGCACTTTCCAAGACAATTTATGGTTCCTCCACTTGCAACCATCACTTGACACTTTGGTGCTGGATATAGGAAGCAATTCAATTCCTTGGCTATCTTACAATGAATAAAATTTGTTCAAATGAAGGAGATTGGGTTCTAGATTTATTTTATGGCTCAGGTAAGTTTTATTATATGGAATTGAATTTCAATATGTTATTTTTTAATTAATATGTCATTGTACTAATTTAGTTCATTATTTCTTTTGTGCTTGATAATTAGGTACAACACTAGCATGTTGCCTTCATAAAGGAAGAAATTGCATTGCAATTGAAAAAGATCCAGTACAGTACAATTTCATTTAGCAAAGAATTAATGCTCTTCAATTTCTTCCAGATGCAATGCAAGAAATTAGGTTGAAGAAAGGGAACTTTAGTGAATCACCTGTGGCAAAAAAGGAAAAGGAACCCCAACTGCCGTTACATGGAATGTTTGGAAAGACACATTGGGAGATTCGCAGACATCAAAGATCCATTAGAAGAGGAAAATGAACAAAAGGAAATAGAAAATATTGTGGAAGAAGACAATGATGAAACTCTAGAGGACAAAGAGTTTGGATTACGTGACATTGTTGATTAAATTTAAGTTATGCTTGTAAATCAAGCTTTGCAATGTTTTGACTTTCACATTTTATGAGAAGAATAAACACTCAATTAGGGTTGTTATACGTTCAATATTTGTAATATGTGATTTTCACATTGATTTTTAAGTTAATCATAATTTTTTGAAAAAAAAAGTGATTATTATTATTTTTTTGACATGAAATTCATAAAAAAATCTATTATTTAACCATTTTTAGTTAAAATTATTGTATAAAAATTGTGATTTTGACATGTCAATTCTAGCAAAAAATTATCAAAACGTGTAATTTTTTAGTTATATTTATGTTAAAAGTTGCTACTTTTATGTCCATTGTTAAAAAATATTGTTTTTTAGAAACAATTATTTCATGTGGATTGAAAAATTAATTAAGGATGTATAAATATGTAGAATATCGAAAATCCTAAATATCGACCTTCTAATTTAAAAATGCAAAACAATAAAAAACTCACTAAAAAAAAAATTAAAATTAGAATAAAAAACAAGACAATATGAAGAAAATGACCACTTCAAAAATTATCAAATTTACAAAATAATTATTTACATTTTATACACTAGAAAATTTAAAGCCAAAAAACAGATCTTTTAAAAAAAGGGTGTGATGCAGAATACTCACTTTTTTAAATCAGCATGAAAATCACTACCATTCTAAAACGTAATGTACATAAAAAAACTTAAAGTGCCAAAGACTATGCTCTAAAAAATACATGTTTGTTCTGCATCACCCCTTTACAAAATCATGTCACCTTTTTGCTATCTCTACGAAACGAGTAACAGTATCAGTGCCCGTTTCAAAGTTTACATTGATTATATGTTTTTGATTTTCAGAGTTTATTTCGGTTAAGTTATGTGATCCAGTTGCAAATGTTGATATGAAATGCTTTTCTTTACAAATGTTGCAAATGTCTATCTAACACATAATTCACTAATGAATCAGTTAAAGTGTTTAAGTTTCGTGAAATGTGTTGATATTGAATGGAATCAAACTACCTTTCCAAAATCTTGACCCTTAGGAACATACGATAGATAGCTGGGTTCCGAACTGAATAGACGCCAGTAAGTTGTAGAATGATGAGTTGCGAATCTAGCCTGACAACAAGTCAGCATATGCCATGTCAAATGGGATCAGAGAGAAGCTCTATCAACGCACTGTACTCAACAATGTTGTTCGTTGATTAACCAATACATATCCCTCTGAAACTCACTAACTCGCAGCTTGGATCAAAGTGGTCCAGGCTGCAGAAGATAGGTTCTGCATTCTACGACTAGCTCCATCGCCGTACCCAACGAATGTTTCTAAAAAGTTCGACATCTACAATAAATGCAAAGTGGATTACTTAACCAAAATGAAAACTCTTGACGAAAACAAAAATGAAACAAAATCATATCTATAAAGAGATTACTACAGTTGATCAAGCACAATATCACTTAAGATACAACCCATTTTGAGATTGCGAAAGTGGGATTCCATCATAATCTACCAGCTCGTAGGCTCCCTTTGCTAATGCCCATTTAACAATGTAGGGGCCCATCCATAATGATTGGAACTTACCTGCTCCCAATTTATCAGAGTCCTGATCATAAAGTAAGACCAGGTCAATTTTTGAGAAGACACGAGGCTTTATATTTTTTTCAAATTGTGCTTTGACATGTTTCTTATGCACTTCATTAGCTAGCGCGGCGTCACGACAGGTTTCATCCAAGCGGACTAGTTCCAAGAAACGAGCCTCTTCCTCTGAAGTTTTAAGAAGTAGATCGATTGTGAGCTTCAAAGACGAAATATCACACTGAATTGGTAAGACAGCTTCCAGGCCATACACCAATTGAAAAGGCATAAATCTGGTTGCATTTCTCACCGAGGTCCTACATACCCACAGGGCTGAGTACAGGATTAAATGAAAATCCCGTTTGTGAACTCCAATCATTCTCTGCAACATGCACTTGAGGACTTTGTTGATCACTTCAACCTGTCCGTTAGCCTGCGGATAATATGGAGTAGAACTATTGTGGGATAGTCCTAATTTGGTAGTCAATTCAACCATCATGTGATTGCGAAAATGTGATCCATGATCTGTGACTATAGCCTGTGGAACAGCGAACCTAGAGACTACATGATTGAAAACGAAAAGAGCAGTCGTTTTTCCACTGTTGTTTAATGTAGGCATCACCTCGGCCCATTTTGTAAAACAGTCGATAGTGACTATGATATACCCATGCCCCCCGGTCGAGGTGGGGTTACATGTCATGAAAGCTATGCCCCATTTGGAAAATGGCGCAACAACAACTACTGGATGTAGCGGTGCAAGTGGTAATCTGATTTTGCGATCAAAAATTTGACAAACATGGCAACTTCTCACTGCTATTATGCAATCTTTGAAGATATTAGGCCAGAAGTAACTAGCTCGCAAGATTTTCTGTGCAGTAGCGTATCCAGATAGATGCCCTCCACATGTGCCTAAATGATAGTTATTCATAACTTTTTCGGCCTCCTCATGCATGAGGCACCTTTGCAGAACTATATCGACACCACGATGGTAAAGTGTATCACCGACGATCATGTAGTCTTTTGCTTGGTATCGAGTACGTCGCTGTTCTGAGTGAGAGGTGTTAGGCCTAAAGGTTTGGGTTTGGAGATAGATTAGTATATCTCCGTACCACGGGTCACTTGATGATATCAAAAACAAAGTTTCATCCATGATCAATGCTTTAGATGTTAAATCGTTGGACGATGATGCGAAGTCGCAAAGTAACTCCGCGAAGACTAGAGATTTCTTTGATTTGAATTTGGTGAATTCCAGATCAAACTCTTGCAAAATGGCTATCTATTTTGAATACTTGCCCCCTAGCAATTGACGCGACAGGATGTAGGTCATAGGGTTGCAATCTGACAAGATGGTAGTTTTGCGAAAGAGTATATAGTGTTGAAATCTTTGTACTGCTTGAACAAATGCTAAAGATAGCTTTTCAACATAGGAGTACTTGCTTTCTGTATCATTTAAGTTGTGTCTTAAATAATATATAGGATGTTCTATTCCATTGTCTTCTTATACTAAAAGCATTGTGATGGTTGTATCTGTGGCAGCGAGATATAGGTTAAAGTCTTTTTGATAATCAGGAGCATACATTAATGATGATTTTACTAGGGAACTTTTCAAAGCATCGAAGGAAGCTTGTGCAACCTAATCCCAGTTGAAGGGTACTTCTTTTTTCAAAAGACGTGTATAACCTTTAGCAAGTTCGGCGTAATTTGGAATGTACCTCCTTAGAAAATTTTCTTTCCCTTAGAGTTTCTGAATCTGAAGCAAATTTGAAGGTGAAGGCATGTCGATGATTGCCTGAACCTTACATGGGTCAAGTTGAATTCCGTCCTTAGAAACTACGAAACCAGGTAACCGACCAGAACCAACACAAAACACACACTTGTGTGGATTGAGTCGTATCTTGTAGTGTCGGCAACGTAGAAATATAGCTCTCAAATGCTGCAGATGATCAGTCCACTTTTGCGAATGACCCATTAAATCATCGATATAAGGTTGAATGATGTGTTTGATGTTGTGGAAGGTGTAGTTCATTGCCCTCTGAAATGTTTCCCCTGCGTTCTTCAAACCAAAAGGTAGTTTGCGGTACGCGAATGTGCCTCATGGACATATAAATGCAGTCTTCGACTGGTCCTGTGGATAGATATTGTTTTCATTGTATTTGGAAAATCCATCCATAAATGAAAAAACTTCACATCCACCACATACATCAATTATTTGGTTGATGAAGGGTGTAGGGTAGCTTTCCTTTGGACAAGCTTGATTTACATCCCTGTAATCGACGCACACTCTAATCGTTCCTTGCTTCTTCATCACAAGAACAATATTCGATACCCAATCAGTGAGACGAACAGGGTAAATAAAACCAGCATGTAAAATTTTTTCAACTTCTACCTTAATGGCAGCGTCTTTCTTCAGGTGAACCAGTTGAATCCGTTGTCGTACTAGTTTGACATCTGGATACACCTTGATTTCATGTTCAACGATGCTCGAGTCAATGCCTAGCATTTCCTCATATGATCAAGCAAAGACATCTCTAAATTTGTGAAAGAGAGCGCAGTATATTTCTAGTTCTAAAGGAGAACAAGATTTGCCAACATGTATATTCTCTACAACATTCGGTTTGGTTGAGATATTAATGGCAATAGTTTTTCCAATATTGGACAGATTTCGCTCTAAATCCAGCGTGTTTACAGTATTCGATAGAAAATCAAAAACTGAAGGATGATTAAGGTCGTTAGAATAATCCTCATTGTTATCTTGAGGTTGGGAATGATGGTCGTGATCTTCCCATGGTGTCTCTTCTAACATCATTGACTGAATGATTCCTTTGTTTGTAGAATGTACATAAGTCCAAGGATCAGAAGAGGTACCATACTCTAGAGACCTATCTATCCAAACACTTGCTAAGCATTGATTTGGGTTTGCCGCCCATGCCCAGAATATTGATTGCTACAACAATTCTATAGGGCTCGGGGGCAATACCTGGCAATGATCCATGCTAACAAAATGTTTGGAATTCTTCTTAATCTTTGATGATGTAGAAGATATCATGTGACAGGTTTCCACTATGGCCACTTCTTCTAGATTACTCGGATGTGGAAGGGCAAAAGTACCCATTAAGGAAGGGTCTTTTAGGAGACCTACTCCGATATTTTGAAGTGATTGAGAGCTTCCATGGATCAAAGGAATGCTTCCGGTAACTTGAGAATTGTTGGGGAGGAAGGTTAGTTGGTCAATGATTGTGATTCCTCCTTGAAAGGAGAATGCAATCTTTCTAAAATATGTTGACACAACAGCAGCCATAGCATAAACCAAGGGTCTACCCAGTAGGATGTTGTAGTCAAGGTTTCCATCAATGACTTCGACTTTAATTTCTACTTTCTTGTCCCCTAGTTTGATTTGCAAGTTACTTAATATCCCATATGGCATGTATGTTCTTCCATTGAATGCCTTTAATGTCATTGATGATCGTGACAAGGGTGGAGAGCCTAAAGTTTTCCAGCAACTCATTGACATAATATAGGTAGATGCTCCCTCATCAACGATTGTTTGATGAACAGTTTTGTTGAGGGCTTTTACCTGTATGAGGAAAGCGAGTTGTGTTGGTAACTGAAGTTCGTATCCTTTATGATTAAGGGCCACTAGATTGGAATCTGTTGGATCAACCCACCTATCGCTATTAACAAAGCCTGTTTTTGGGAGGGGCAATTTTGTAGTACTTCAAGTGTCGACATAGTGGATGGCGATTGGGCCAGATCTTCCACTATATTATAATTCTATGATGCTCGAGCATGAGGATTAAATGTCGATTTATGTACTACTCCCTTAGGCAGTTTTATTGTTAATTCAGGAATGATTGGTGGAACAACTTCTGATGAAGTCGTTGTCGAACTGTTGGGTTGATCTATAGCCTTTCCGTTCGACGATTGTGGATTTCCATAACCTTTATTCCTTGTACATATCAAAGCGCCATTTTGCTGTTTTGAGATGGATAGCATAAGCACTTGGGATGGGGAAGCACGATCACTAGCAACCAGATTAGTTTCTAGATTTGGAAACGGATCAGTCAATACCGCTAAAGTATTTGAAGTCTTTTTTAAAAACTTCACGACCTCAACTCGATGTGGAATATCTCTCGTGTAATGGTACTCATCACATATGAAACATGGTTGATTAGGTTTCTTCTTTCCAGTAGGATTTCTAAAAGGTTTCTCAGGAGTCGAATCTTCCTATTTCTTTTTTTTTTTTTTGTCCCTTTCTTCTTGCCTCCTGGTCGCTTAGGATTTTTTCCTTTGTCGGTTGACACGTCATTAACCTCCGAGGAGAGAGGTTCTTCGTCTGCTTTTTGACTAGAAACCGCACGGCCTTTTTTAGATGTAGCCTTTGCGGTTTTCGCGCTTTTCGTACCTATCATGCCATCGCCAGCATGAGAGTCTTTGTTTGATTTAGAAGGGGGAGGAATGGAAAATTCTGGTCTAGGAGCGTCAAGAATTTTGTCGTAGAGCATGCCAGATTGAGTATAGATCAAGTCTAAATATTGTGCATGAGAAATGACTTGCTCTTTAGTGACGACTTCTCCCTTAGCCACATCCTTTGTAATAGAGGGTAAAAATGACTTTATAAACCATTCAACCAAAAGATGATCAGGAACATACGTCTTTACCATTCTTCAACGACGCCGCCACTTATGAATATGATCAGATATGTGAGTGGCCATCATCTGTTTAAAGTTGGTAAGGAGTTCTGTTCCTGTTTCGTACCTTATGGGTAACTGAAAATGGGTTAAAAAGGTAGTGGCAAGGGTGCTGAAGTTATCAAACGAAGCTCTAGGCAATTCAATATACCATTTTTCTGTTGGACCAGTTAGCGTTCATTGAAAAAGGCAAATCCTAATTGAATCATTATTCAGGGCATTGGATGAACACCACAAATGGAATGTCATTACATGATTCAATGGATCTTCAGCTAGATTTCCATTGAATTTAGGAATATCAGAGGGAAGTTTATGAGGAATCGCTAGCCACCAAGGGGCGTAAGCAATTGGATCATTTGGTAGCTGGTTTAGATCTGGTAATTCTAGAGTTGCTACAAAATGCAACTATTGATTTAGGTTAGGCAAAGCATATCCAGGATAAGATGGAATCGCCTGAGCAGTAAGTCTTTGCATACCAGCATAATGTATTTGATGCTGGTAAATTTGATAAGGTTGATGGGCATAGCCATTATAGTATGGTTGTTGATAACCGTTTTGGAAATGCGGTTGCCTGTTACTTACAAAGCCTTGTTGCTCATGTCCTTGGTATGATTGCTGGAGTTGTTGATATTGTACCAGCCATGGTTGTTGGACCATTTGTTGTTGTCCAATACTGGATGATTGACCAAGATGTGGAGTGATAGTACTTGTTTGAGCCTGAGTCGCTCTAGATAAGGAGGCACTAACCTGAGGTTGTGACTGAATCACTGAGATGAGAGGTTGTTGTATCGCAACTTGAGAGACTTGAGGTTGACATACAACAGGTAGTGCTTGTACTTGTGATAAAGTCACAATAGCAGGTGTAGTGGGAATATTTGAAACAGGATGGACTGGTTGCATTGAATATACAACCCTTGGTTGTTGAGGCAGTATTGGTACCCAACCGCTGGATGTAATTCCAATTTGACCTGAATTTTGTTGTAAACTCTCATATGGTTGTTCTCCAGGAGGGAAAAATGAAAAGGCATACCGCCCCCCATACGGTGGCAATCCAGTGCTTAAAGGGTAGATCAGCCTTTGAAGACACATTGGATCAACTTGTTGAGTTTCAACATAAGAAATACCAGATGAGATCCCGGATGAAGGAATAGGAATATACCATGTCATCGAAACGGTCCCTAAGTGGACTTCGGCTTGTTGTTGATAACTAGTCGGGACAGACGGTATACCAACAAACATTGTAGGAATGGCAGAAGGAAGCTTTGTCGTAGTTATGTCAGTTGACACAGTCCTAGATGTTGATGGTTGTTCAGACATATTTAGTCTATCCAAAATATTTCCTAGCGATTTGACAGGAACTTGCGATGAAAAAGAACTAACTTCTGTAGTAGAAGGATATAAGTGGATCCCAGTTCAAAAATGCACTAGAGTACTGGGTGGAATATCCTCTACTATCTCTTCTATGGAAATAAATCCAGGTGGAAGAGGAAGATCGTCAAGTCCGTAAAATATTTCTAGAGCAGAAGAAAGTGTAGCTTCTACAGTAATAGATATTGGAGGGGTGACACCTTCTGAATTCTGGAACTCAACTTCTAGATGTTTAGGCAAGTGAACTTCAGTTTCTGTATTAGTCCTAGGTGGAGTTGCTTAAGGAATAGAGGTGTCTATCGTTACACTAGGATCAGTTCTAATGTCCTCTTGTAACTGCGGAACTTTTTCTGTAAAGGCAGATGTACCAGAGACAATTGGAGTAACTGTAATCTTTGACAATGTTGAAACACAAGTTTCAAATAAATCAGGTGAATTGGAATCAGTTAAACAAGACTGTTTTTCCCGAGATGGTGTCGTTTCCGTGGTCAAAGACAGTTGACTCACTAGTCTCTGCGAACGACGTGGTTTTGATTAACTTTCTTCCATGATTGAGGATTACTTGATCAAATCAAAAATTAAAGGGGAAAAATGTTATTCCGATTTAAATGAATTTTAAGACACTTTGTCGCAACTTGCTTTTTCAATTTTTAATAGTCAAGAAAACGCTAAAGGTGATCTAGTCGCCTTCGATTTTTAATGAGCCTGAAGTGACAAGTTCTCAGATGAACCTTTTCTTTTAAGGAGTCGAAAAGGAATGAATGTGACTACTCTGGAAATCTAGACAAAGGGTTTACCAAACCAATAACAAAACTTCAAAATACACCTTGGTGATAAATGATAGAGAAATTACCAAGGACTTATGTACGGCAGTCAATCTTCCCGAATGCTGTGTTCAGTGCATTGCAATCGATAGGGCGGCAGACACAGCTTGATAAGGATAAAGGATATTAGCCTATTGTTGTCTCCCAATATATACTCAATGGTATAGGGAGCACAAGTCCGTACTGGCACTTGTCGTATCAAAGAGGAGGAATCACCCAACCTTCGATGAAAACGATAGTTACCATGTTTTACAACACCGGAACATGTCTCTAGCCTAGATTTCTAGATGTGTTGCGTTAGGTTCCAAAGCGTTTTTATGTTCATTGAGATTTATTTTAGAGTTGATCTTGCTTATAAGTTTGTCTTTCAAGGCTCACCGCGTGATGTAGATGTGAAATTCCTAAATATGCAATCTAAAATGATAAACAGTCATTTATGTTTTTTTTTAGCAATGAAAATCCTAGCTACAAAGGAAAGAAGATAATGATTTTCTTTCAGCAGAGAGCATAGACCACACACTAAATGCACTTTCCTAAATCAAATTTCGTATGCAGTCAAAATGTAGATGCACATGCATTTATTTTTTTTCTGCTCCCTTAATGTGTGAATGCCAGAAAGGAAAGCTAAGTACAGATCTAAACTATTTTCTTTCAAAGCAACATTTCTAACAATTTCTTTTCAAAACGAAAGGAAGACTAAGATGACACTTTTCGATTTCGAATTTAAAACTGTTTTCGACACTTCAAATACTAATATTTTCAAAATCAAGTATAATGATGAAAGTACAATCAACTATCTAGAAGAGGAAGACTTTACGACACTCTTCTTTTGATTCAGAATGACAATTACGACACCTGCATCAAAAACGACAGTTCGATTAGGCTACTTTCAACAAAGGAAGACTGTAAATGATTGACAAATACACAAAAGAATTTATAATTCCTAACTGATGGAGGCTAAAATATGTGAAGGAAGAAGGTTTCAGCAAGAAGATATTGATCATTAACAGCAAAACTACTGAATAAAGCTAAAAACAAGGATACAAAACCAACTCCCGAAGAGAAAAACAGTATTACTCAATCATCGCACCTACAACATAGGGAAACAGGGATGCATCTCAACTCCAACACACGGGAGGTGCGATGCATCGAGGTTGCATAGTTACAGATAGTGTGATGGACAAGGGAGCGAAACTGAGCTTGGTTTTTGCTCAAAATTTGCAGCTAAGTTTAGTGATTTCGACTGAATAATGATGGACAGTAAAAACAAAGCATAAGGGTAAGATCTGATGAGGTTCTGAGCTACCACAAGGGCACTTAGAATGCTTTGTAAGTTAGATGTTCAGTTCATAAACCAACCTAGAGATTGACTGAAGCAGCATTCATCTACTTCACAATTGCATAGCACAGGCGTTTCGAAGGCTACCTGGCTAACTTCAGGCTCCGTCTGTAGTTTATAAAGAAAATAATAAACAAAAAAAACAAACTATTTGTTCCCCAGTTGAGTCGCCATTTTATTTTAGGGAAAACTAGTGTCGATTCGAACTGCTAGTCCCACTGAGATGGGTAGCTATCTTAGAAACAAACAATGAAAGCTTTTCAAGAGTTCCTTTAAGTGTGATAGATGAGAGGGAAGAAAAGAGGACCAACCTGGATCTATCGCTTTGGTCCTAGCTTGATTTATCCTTTCCTTGATAGAATTTGCCACTCCTCGCCTACTTGTCCTTCTTCAAAGAGTACTTGTAGAGTCAAAGTAACAGCAAACCATCAAATCATCTCCATCTAAAACATCATAAACAATGCGGAATCAGAAACACATTGACCATACAATTGCATTCATAAACAATAAGATTCACAAATACATGATTATATGGAGGAAAACTCAAAGAACTTTATTAATAGTAATGTAAGAGAGGATTACAACCTAGCTGTCTGATCCAGCATCATCCTCCCAGTTGTAGAAGCCCTCTGCACCTCATGAACAAGCAAATCACCCAACAATGTAATGTCTCTTCTCACCAAAAAACCAACAACACTTCCTTACAAATTACCAAATTCCGGCCTCTATATCTCTCAGATGAGGGATCCATTTATAGATGTCTTGCAAGGGTGTGAGTCAGCTCTGGGTTTTTGATTAGTGTCATTTCAGTGATAGTTCTTGGTTCCACTTGGACATTTCATGATCTCTTACTCATCCCTGGGTGAATTTAGAGAGGCAAGTGTCACAGGAGAAGTTTTTGGAAGATTCCATGATCATCCACTTAGCAAATTGTCTCTGCCATTTGTCTATTCTCGCTCATCACACCCCATAGAAGTCCATTTCAGTATGCATCACACTTGGCTAGTTTGGCAATCAATATGCATCACACCTTGCCCATGGAGCAATCTGTATGATCCAATTTTGGCTAGTTCCGAGTAGTTTTTTAGGTGGAACTTCTAGGAAATGATGTAATTAGTTGACCATGATCCTTTAGGGTATGAAACAACAATTTTAGGGACTTAAGGAGCCCTTAGTTTATGTACATATGAGTTTGGGTTTGCAGTGCCCAAATATGTCAATAATACATAGGCCCTAACTGTGGGGTATGTTCTAGAAGGCACCGGGATTGTAGCAAAAATACTGAAATCACCACGCACACCAAGACCCAAGAAGGACAAACAAGCAATGGTCCCCATACGTGTGTCCCCGTGGAACCCGTTGCGCACCAAACTGTCAATGAAGGAGAAGGGAAAAACCATCACCATATAGACGGATGAAGAGGAAGAAGATCTAGAGGATCTTATCATCACGGAGGAAGAGGATGAAGGCATGGCAAAGGACACTCAGCCTACGCACCATGCGATAAAATTTCCCACCTATTTCCCCCTACGAAAAGGGAAGGAGAAAGTGCCCAAAGACCTGGACGAGACCAAGAGCTCACTCCAGACCCCGCTCCTCCCACATAATATTAAGTTTGAGGGCACGCACCTGAGACACGTGCCCAGCCTATAATTTAAAGATTTGGACCTTGCTGAGCATGAGAAGTTCCCTCACCTAGAGACAAGTAACCTCATGAAGCCCAAGCTGAACACCGTGGTAGGGGTTACAGAGCTAGAGCCATGGAAGAGGTTGCGTGGAGTGGAGAAGGTTGGACTACTAAATTTGCTTTGGGTGTCGCACTTCCACTGTGCACCAATAACCATTTTCGTCATCAGACAGTTGCTCTTCCTTGTGCATGATGGGTGTTTGTGGCTGGAGGATCCCATCCCCATCACAACAGACCTGATTCACCACGTCTCCCGGCTTCCATGCAAATGAGACGACCCCGCGGACATATCGGAAGGGAAGGGCAGTGACTTGGCCATCGCGGAGGCCATGAAGAAAAAGTACAAGCTATAAAAGAAGAAAAGGGGCTACACCATCTCCAACATCAAGGAGAAAGCAGTGTGCGTGGCAACCCAAATCCTGGGAGGAAAGGTCATGCGCAAGTGCCACGCAAACGAAGTACCCGCGCTGGTAGTAGCATGGCTAAGCAGTGCATGGAGGGGGTCCAGTTTAACTGGTCTAAATTCCTCTGCCAGGAGTTCTTAGAAAATTTCCACGAAGCCCAGGAACAAGGCAACACATTCCACTATGCATGGTTGTTGCTATCCATAGTGCTCGTGGCTGGGGAATTGCCAGAGGATAGTCGATTCCCCATAATTGATAGGGATTTATGGAGGTCACAAAGTACGCTTTGCTCTGGGCAACAAAGGCTGCTAAAAGGATACGCGGCAGAAAAACATTCTGGGTGTTCATGGAGATGAACCTCAGAATGGGGATCAATCGTAAGCCACAGTTGTCGCCCACTGTGTACAATAGTTTGTAAAGTTTTGCATAATTTAAAGTGGACATGCACAACATCTATATCAGGGCATGTAAGGACCCGACTAAATAGTGGACAAAGCTACCCTTCGTAGCCACTGTTGACGTTATTTTCAATGTACTGGAGGCATGGCCATCGGAGTGGCGCGCTCTAGACATTGTAGAAATCGAGAAGTCGGTAGCGCAAAAGAAGAAAGGCAACGCTAAGCTGCGCATCGCACAGTTGGCTGAAAATTGAAGGAAGGAAACAACAGCAATAGAAGTGCGGATAGCGCGGGACACATAACAGAAAGAATCTGAGCAGGAAAAGGCCGTAGCAGCATAGGAAGCAGCCGTGGAGGCAAGCGAGGACCAACCAATACCTTCGCAGGGGCAGGAAGCAGAGGAAGTATAAACAGAAGAAGGAGGCGTAGACCCACAAACCCCATCAATGCAGCTGAAGCACGAGCACCCAGCAGAGAAATCAAGGTTGTGAAAGAAGGTCAAGGCCTTGAAATTTTCCATTGACCTGATCAACCTAACCGAGGGTGATCTGCATGACATCGGTGAGATGGTGCGCAATGTCACCAATGAGGCTCCCCAATATTTCATGCAGGAGAACCAGATTATGTTGGGGGCCCTCAGAGCGCAGTTACAGGAATTATAGGTGCGCCCCCCTTAGGTTGGTACCCTTTTGACCAACCTCGCAGTCGGATCCACGGTAGCAAAGCAAATGTTGCGCGCATGGATGACGAACACAATAGTGTTGCCGGAAGGGACACTAGTGACATCAAATGAGGCCGATAGGCCTTTGGTTAGTGCACTGAAAGGTCTCAGTGTTAATTTAGCTACCCTCTCGCATGAGACATTATATGTGTTGCAGGATGGGATAACTGCAGAGCTACGAGCTAGGGAGAGCCACGTGCTCCAAGTCCTCAGTGAGTAGAAAATAAATATGGAACAACTAAACTTGCAGCGCAACGAATTGGTGTCGCAAAATCAACTTCTGGTACAGGTGATAGACAATGCTTTCCAAAGCGTCCCGAAGTTTTCCATCCCAGCAGACATACCAACGGAGGCACAGATCCATAGGTTAGCAGCAAGGGTCTGCGAGGCCAGGGAGGAAATGACAAAGGTTTAGCTGGAGCTGAATCTTCAAATCGTCGAGCTGCGGTTAAAGGCGCAGCCATCCACTCCCCTGGAAATCAGAGAACAATGCGCTAGCGCTATCACGATGGGGTTGGAGGAAATTGGAGGTGCAGTACGAGACTACACCAGTATCTTGGAAGAATCACTCAAGGTGCTCTCAAATCTGCAGGAGGACCCCAACATTTAGTGCTTAGATACAGAGGCACGAGAACTGCAATAGCAGTATGATAGTGTCTCATGAACTGCACGGACGGTGGTCCTCACTCAGAGCCTTGCATGGATGCAGCAGGCTAAAGCACTATAGGAGCAGGTGGACGCGGCATAACATAAGGAAGCAGTCCTAAAGGCACACATTCAGCCTTGGATCAACTAGGCCTTCACCATCATGGAAAAAATCGAAGGCAAGCTCGCACACATACATGGAATGCACACATTGATGCAGAGAAGCACTCCTGACACAGAAGTCTCATAACAGCATCTGCAGTAGATTTAGCAAGCAACAGCTGAGTGCATTGCTAACCTCCGCACAGTTCGAGAATAGCTGGAGGGACTCCATGCAAAGATCATCACGCCGACAGAGTGACTCGAGGGGAAGTCACGATGGTTGTGTTGGGGGACATATTGGGCATGGAATCCTCCTAAGGCATGTTTTGGGGCTCAAAGCCCAAGTTTTGACCAAATATTGTTGTAAAGCTCCATGAATTGCGGGCACAGGGCACAAAAGTATGATAGAGTCATAGGGTTGCTCGCCCTAGTTTTGTAATGTAATGTTGCCTGAATAAACCTACCCATGGTCTACAGACCATGGGATTGTATAAATAGAGCGAGGCTCTAAGTGTAAAGGAAAAAAGGAAAAAAGGATAAGAAAGTCCAAGTGACTAAGTCGAAGTGTAAAGTGTGTCTTTGGATCGTAGAGTAGGAGAAGGCTCTGCAGCTGAGTGCGCAGAGGTAGTCCGTAGCTGAGTGTGCGGACCCCTGCAGCTGAGTGCACAAGGTGAGTCGAGTCTATAACTGTGGAAAGAATCAATAAAGAGAATTTTGGTTATAATTTTGTATATTTGTTCTTGGGTTAATGTATGATTCTTATAACTTGCAAATATATTGTTTATTTACTGCGCGCACCTGTATGAATGTTTTAGGTTGTTAAGTATAACTCAAAGCAGTCAAGTAGGAAAAGATAATTAATTAACATTGGAATATAAGTAAGGTCTTGGGAAATAGTACAAAACATGGCACAGCGCTTGAATAGGGCTGGGTGAAGGCAGTGTATCAGGGCGCAAGGAACGGGAAGGTGCACGAAGCTACCTATGCACACGGAGAAACTGCGGACCAGTCAAGCTCGTCAAACATCTTTAGGGTGCAGAAACCTGGTTCTAGCACCCTCCCATATTACTTTTAGTGAGACCTCAGTCTGCACTCTATGGACTATTGCCGAAAAGGCCAGTAGTACTGGGATTTTTTTGGCTAACTAACTCTGAACCTGGGTAAGGCCCCAATATGCTAACAAAAATGGATTAAGGAGGGAAAGTCTGCCATAACCTTGGAATGAGGTAAGCTACCAATTGATCAAATACATTTTATGTGAGGGTAGGTATAGTGTGGTCTATGGATATCATTTTAGGATCCTTGAAGAATTGATATTTGGAGCAGAAACACCTCGTCACCATTTAAGGCATAGCATACTATACTTCATGCTTCAATCACTAATAGACTCAAGCATCAAAGAGAAAGAGGGAAATTCCCAATAGTTATTTCACCATGGGTTAACTAGGATCCTTATATAAGATGCCCTCCAGATCCTCAGAAATCCTATAACATGGTTAGTTTTCAGAGACATGCCAACAGACGATGACATCAAAGCTCTTACATATGATGTTAGTCCTACTGTCAGTGAAGAGAAAGTAAAGCAAGAAGAGGAAGATATAGAAGGAGATGAGGATAAGATGGATGAAGAATGAGATGACACAGAGGAAAATGATGAAGATGAAGAAGAAGAGGGAGAAGCGAAGGAGGATGATGAAGAAATAGAGGAGGATGTTAAGGAGGAAACTGGTAGAGATTATGAAGATCTACAAGAGGAAGAAGATAGGAAGGACATAGGTGAAGAAAGAAATGGGAAAGAGGGGATAGAAAACAAAGAGGAGTCACCTAGGGTGTCTCTAGAAGCCACTGAGAGAGAGGTAGCAGCTGCCCTCACTGCTCTTAGCACCCCCATCAAGCAAAAAGGAAAAAGACAGAGGCAGACCCCATTATATTTCAGGACAAGAAAAAGCACAAGAATAAAACAGGGGAAACGACGAGCAGCAACCAAAATTCCTATTGTGATTGAATAATCCCCTACAAAAAAGGAGAAAATGCCTTCCCCTAAGTCCCCTATCACCTATCTGAGAAGGCCTACTACTAGATCAAATTCCTCCAAGGGAAAGGAAATCCTACAAGATGCACAACAAAATCTACAGGAAGCAAAAATAGTCCTACAGGATACTCTGATGAACCTACAAGAGAAGTGTGCAATTCCATAAGAATCTTTTGTTTGAGTTGGGAATTCTTACATAGGTATAAGCGATCTTTGTACCATAACGAATCATTTTTCTAGCTAAATGTATCAGATGTATTGGGATCTTGTTGTATCTTATGAATGAGTGCCCACACTTCTTCATCATTCTTCAATTCATCCCTTTGCTTCATTTATCAAATCTGGTTGGATAATAGAAATGGTGCACAAAAATGCTTCCACATCCTCATCCTTTCTTGAGAGTGCATCTGCCACAACATTTTGCTTCCATGTTTTGTAGATGATTTCAAAGTCATAACTCAACATCTTTGTAACCCATTTTTGTTGATCTTCAGAGGATAATCTTTGTTCTAAAAAGTATTTAAGACTATCATGATCCGTTTTTACCTTGAAGTGTCTTCCCATTAGGTAGGGTTGCCATTTCTTAAGTGCATGTAGTATTGCTAACATTTCCTACTCATAATAGCTTTGTGTAAATACTTTCCTTTGATTGGACGACTTTTGAAAGCAATGGGTATTTCATCTTGCATTAAAACAACACCAATTCCATTTCCTGAAGCATCACATTCCACAATAAAGGTTTTTGTGAAGTCCAACGTAGCTAAGACCGGTGCTTGGCGCATTGCCTCTTTAATATGTTCGAAGGCCTTTGTTGCTTCTAGAGTCCATGAAAATGCATCTTTATTCAATAATGTTGTTATAGGTGTTGCTATTATCCCATAATTCTTAACAAACTTGTGATAATACCCTGTCAACCCGAGAAATCCTCGTAGATGCTTTATGGATGTGGGGATTTTCCTTTCCTTAATGGCTTTAGTTTTTTTAGGGTCTACCTTAACACCTTCATGAGATATAATATGACCCAGATATTCCACCTATTGTACTCCAAAGAAACATTTGGAGCTTTTTTCATATAGTTGTTTCTCCTCCAATAGTTTGAGCACCATGTAAACATGTTCAACATGATCCTTCCAAGAATTGTTGTAGATTAGTATATCATCAAAAAATACTAATACAAATTTTCTAAGGAAGGTTTTGAAAATGGAATTCATCAAACCTTGAAATGTAGAAGGTGCATTGGTATGGCCAAAATGCATGACCAAAAATTCATAATGACCCTCATGAGTTCTAAATGTTGTTTTCAGAATGTCTTCAGTCTTCATTTTGATTTGATGATATCCTGAATGAAGATCCAACTTGGTGAAGTAAATTTTGTTGGAAATAATATTGAGAGGGCGGGTGAATCAGTATTTGCAAATCAATAACTTTTTCATTTCCATAATTAGATCTATATACACTACTTCAGAGAAGGGAACTTGTGTGTGCACACAATTGTTCTTCAGGAAACTAGCGTATATCCAGTGAACTTATGATTCAGTTAATTCATCATATGTTGATATTTAATAAGTGCATCCGCACTATATTTAACATTAAATAGTAACCATGTGCAGTATTAATAGAATAAACCATCACACGTAAGCAACACACATGCACACCAAGATTTAAGGTGGAAACCCAATGTGGGTGAAAACCACCTACTATTGTCGTCTCTGTCTTCCTTTAATAATAAGAAAATATGTTTACAATCTTGTACTAGTTCAGACTCATACCAGTACACAAGCACCCACCTGTAGAAGGCTACAACTTTCTCTCATTTTCCAGATGCTACTGGAAGAGAGCTACAACCCCCTAGCTCTTGTACTAGCCGATCCATTTACTAGTACGTAGGCGTCGACCTACAGAAGGTTCCAACCTTCACTCATTTTCTAGCTACTACTCAATGGGAGCTCCAACCCCCTGGCTCTTGTACTGGTCGATATGTTTACCAGTACGTAGGCACCATCCTACAGAATGCTACAACCTTCTCTCTTCTTCCAGGGACCACGTTTCATGAATTTTCAGACTGGGTACTCCTGGAATGCGTTACCACAATCTGAAGGCCTCGTTTCATCAAATTTTCATACTGGACCCATCAACAACATTGAAGCTCAAAATTAATCATTACTGCAACAAAACCATCAAATACATCTACATCAACCAATCACTAAAACCCAATCATCAATATCTGATATAACTGAAACCCAATCATCACTCTCTGGTATAACTGAAATAATCAATCACTGAAACCTCTGAAGCTATGACATAAATGAATCAAACAATCACTGAAACTTCTGGTGTACCGAATCAAACAATCACTAAAACCTCTAACATACTGAATCATACTATCACCAAACCTCTGACACAGCTGAATCAACCATTCATTCAAACTTAATCAAATTCAACCAAACAACTGGAACAGATAGATCACTGTAACCAATACACATATTTGAACCCAGATCACTACATCAACAACTAGAACTAACTGTAACTTCAAAAGGCATGTGTCAGAATGTATACGGTCCTTCAATGAATCCAACCTACGTTTATACGCTACTTCCTTTAGCCCAACCTACATATATCTCTAAATATATTGAATCATGAAACTTCTTAACTACAAACTGTACCAATCAGTGACATTTTGAAGATGTACTCTCATATTACAGAGTTCTAAACATATAGCAACAAGGATCACCCTGTTGGCATTATGATACATATGTTGTACTTGATGGCAACCCACTCATCTCAGATGATAAATTATAGTGCAGAAAAGTTCACAGAATTTTATGCAGAGAAAAGTTTATTTCATGTGCAGAAAAGTTCACGGAATTTTATGCAAATAAAAGTTTATAAAAGTTTATTTCATGTGGAGAAAAGTTCATGGAATTTTAAGTAGAGAAAAGTTTATTTCATGTGGAGAAAAGTTCACACTTTCATGGTTGGTTCATGGTATTAGTTCGACAGTTTTTGATCCTATGGTTTTGGCCCGTGGTATTGGTCCATGATTTGAGGAAGAGCTTGCCTATATAAAGCAAAGGAGATCATTTGGCTTGAGTATGCTTTTGGGTTGAATATCTTAAGATCTGAAATATTGGGTTATTGTTTCAAAAGCTCGATCTATATGAAAGTGAAGTGGAAAGCGAATCTGTGAAGGGTGATCTCTCGAGCGCTGCAGTTGCGGAAGTGTGGAGGCGCCACAGAAGGCGCAGTGCGGAGACGCCACAGTAGATGCCACAAAGGCACCACAGAAGGCGCAGTGCGGAGTCGCCACAGGAGACGCCACAGAAGGCGCAGTGCGGAGGCGCCACAGAAGGCGCAGTGCGGATACACCATAGTAGACGCCACAGAGGCGCCACAGAAGGCGCAATGCGGAGACGCCACAGAGGCGCCATAGAAGGCGCAGTGCGGAGACGCCACAGGAGACACCACAGAGGCGCCACAGAAGGCGCAGTGCGGAGACGCCACAGGAGATGTCACAGAGGCGCCACAGGAGACGCCACAGAGGCGCCACAGAAGGCGCAATGTGGAGACGCCACAGAAGGCGCAGTGTGAAGGTGCCACAAAAGGCACAGTGCGGAGACGCCACAGAGGCGCCACAGAAGGCGCAGTGCAGAGACGCCACAGAGGCGCGAGAGAAAAGGAAATTGCGTATCTGTCTTAAGATCTTTTGTTGACTGATTTTTTTTTGTTGATAAGGTGTTCTGGGTTTATTTTACTGTTATTGTGGATCTGGTTATCTGGGTGACTTACTGGTACTTGATGATCATTTGATGTTTATGGATCCAGTTT
>APFE030101981.1:0-23322 GCA_000404065.3 Pinus taeda
TCCTGCAAGTAAGTCAAAATCTAAACAAATAGTCATCCATTAGCAAAACTTACTTAATCATGCTTAATAACACCTAATGTAATGATCTGGGTGGTTTTATGGTGAAAATGAGGCAAAAGATAAGGAAAGATATGGAAAGATTGAGGAAAATGGTAGATAAGTAGGTGTAGAATAGAGGCTCTACAGAAGATTAAAATGATTCTTCCCTCTTAATTCCTTAAAACTCCTGCAAACCCAGCTAATCCGGGATTACCTTTGGAGGCTCCATCAATATTGAATTTCAAGTAGTTTTTCGGAGGAGGCTGCCAGCAATCGTTTTCTGTATTCATTGTCATTTTCTTCTTTCCAAGCCCTTGTGGAATGATCTTGTGCAATCCCAACAGTCTCACTGTTCTCAACTCCATTGCTGAGGGAGGAGTCTCTCGGATGTTGTGCACTCTTGTGCTTACTGTTTCCCTTATATGCTTTAGAATCAAATCATATAGCTTCTTAGGGTTGGCTTTTTCATCGTGGAAGATTCTCTTGTTTCTTTCTTTCCAAAAATTCCAGATAATGAATCCTGGTGTGAAAGCCCATGCCTAATTAATCGCCTCATTCTTTGAAAAGCTCCTCCAATTATTTAGGGTATTTGTGATGCTTTCTCTGTCCCTCTCTCATTGTTGGAAAATGTTAGAAAACGAGTTCCACAACCAAGTGGTGTAAGAGAAATAGTTGAGGATGTGCTCCACAGTCTCCTCTTGCTCTTCACAAAGCTCACATTTAGAAGGCCCCAAGATGCCCCTTTTTCTAATATTGTCCCAAGTCAAAATTTTCTTATGGTGCACCAGCCACATAAAGAGCTTGATTTTCATCCATCCTTGGTGATACCAGAGTTGCCTCCAATATTTTTCTAGAACACTCGACTCCAGCCCGAGGAGAATATACTTTGCCTCTTTGATATTGAAGGTACCTTTGTTTTTGTTTCCCCATCTCAATTGATCCCACCCCTCTGTGACCATGATCATCCTCTATTTTAAAATGATTCTCAGTGCTTTTGCTTTTGTTTTTATGAGGTTATTATTTCTACAATCAATGTTACTCCTGATTCTCCACTTGTCCTGGCCCTCAGGGAAGGTCCACAAATCTTTAACTTTGTTCAAACCTTGGGAATCAGTTTCTTGTTTGAGACATATGAAGTCTTCCTTTAACAGCACCGGTTCTTGATGCCATTTTTCCTCCAAAAAGAGTGCTTGCCTACCATCTCTTATTTCCCAGAAATTGTGTTGTTGCACTATATTTCTATTCTCCCAAGTGCTATTCCAGATGAGAGAGCCCCTTATATCTCCCGACATTCTGATGAGATTATTAGTGTGGCAAGAGATGGCATATTTTTCTTTCCAGACCCTTGCCCAAAGGGCTCATGGTTCTTGCACCCATCGCCACCAAATCTTGGCCCCTAGTACTTTATTTAGAATCTCCTCATCATCTAAGCCTAGAACCCCATGGCTTTTGGGTTTTCAGATTTTTTCCGAGGAAACTAGGGCCCATTTCTTCGTTGTTTCCTCCTTACCCCACAGAAAATCTCTTTGAATATTTCTGATTTTTTCTAAGACGCCTTTGGGAGCTAGAAGGGCTAATAACATGAAAACCAATATGGATTGAAGCATTGCCTTTGTGAGAACCAATCTGCCCGCCAAATTCAAGGCTCTGAAGGTCAATTTTTTAACTTTATCCTATAAGTTAATTAGCAGAGGTTCCCAAATATTTTTAAGCATTGGTTTGTCTGTGAGAGGTACTACCAAATATTTTGAGGGGAGTGAGTCCCTTTGGAAGCCAAGGATTCTTGAGATACTCCTTTGAATAGCAATGTCAGTATTAAAAAAGAATATTTTTTATTTTGTGAGATTAACTTCCATACCTTAAGCCTTTGCAAAAGCATTGAGGATTTTCTTGTAGACAGTCGCTTCTTTGACTGAGGGAACACCTTGCAACATGGTATCATCTACAAATTGCTGGTCAGTGAGAGTCTGTCCATTCTCCGAAACTTGAAGACCCTTAATTTTGCCCATGTTTTTAGCCTGTTTGATAGCCCTACCGAGTCCTTCCATCATGACGATGAAGAGAAAAGGAGAGAATGGGTATCCTTGTCTCAGGCCTCTCGAGGGAAAGAAGATAACTGAGGGAGAGCCATTAACCAAGATAGAAAAGCTGGAAGTAGTTACCAGAGCCATTACCCATCTTATCAAGTTGTGATAAAACCCAAAGGCTGTGAGAATCTTCTTGATATACCCCCAATTGACCTTATCCTATGCTTTAGCAATATCCAGTTACATGATCATCCCTGCGTGCTTTTTTTTTTTAGAGAGTGAACCACCTCATGAGCTTGAATAATGTTATCCAAAATTTGTCGGCCCTCCACATAACCATATTGCTCCTTAGACACTAGTTTAGGGAGGAGGGATTTGAGTCTGTGATCCAGATTTAAAGAGGAACGCAATAAAATACAGAGATAACCATATACACAAAGATGTAGCAGAAATAATACTTCATTTCATTAATGGAAAATACTGAAATATGCTTACAACCGGAAATAGAAATAAACCAGCTAGGGCGATGGTAGCTTGTCTCTAAGAAGAGATGTGTGGCTACATGCCTCTGAACTGTGTTACAATGAGGCTCGAAGGGATATTTATTGTTGAGAAACAATGGAAAAACCCTTCATATTCCAAAACCTAACCCTGGAAGATGAAACGCCAAATTGTGGGCCCCATTTTGGGTAAGTTGGTACATCAACTTCCCGGGGTCATGAATTGGTCGTCTTATCTCCGTTTGACGTGCATGATAGCCCGTTGGAAAGATCTATCCGAGGACTACGACGGAAAAGACAATTTTTAGATTGAAATATTGCTAGCGGTAGATTTCCCAAAAAACGTCGTTTAGGGCCTCAAAACGGCTCCGGAAGTTTAGGACCCGAAAAATTGCTAAAAATAGTAAACTGTGCAACTGAAAGAAGCACTAGAGGGGATCCACGTGGAATTAGCGGGTGGCCACCAATATCCACTTGGATCAGTCTGTTATCCATTACTTTGGATATGATCTTGTAAACAACATTGCATAAAACTATGGGTCTATACTTATCTGCTGTTTGAGCCGAGTCCTGTTTGGGAATCATGGAGATAAAGGAGGTCTTGAGGGCTTTCGGGATAGTTTTATTGACCATGGAATCCTCCACAACATTTAAAATATCCAGTTTAACTATATCCCAACAAGATTTGAAGTAATCCACATTAAAACCATCTCGGCCTAGTGCTTTTCCATTCTGCATATCTTTGAGTACTTTGCTAACCTTCTCTTCAGAAACTGGTTTGTTTAGGTTGATATTGTCCTCTCTAGACACCACCTTAGGAATATGTCTTGTACTTTCCTTTATGGAATCTTCCCTGTCTAGATTATTTTCTCGTGCAATGTCTTGAAAATGCTGAACAAGCACTTTTTCAATTTCCTTATGAGTGTTCCGAGTCTCTCCATTTTTATCCCTAATTATTGAGATTCTGTTGAATGCCCTATTGGCCATGGTGGATCTATGAAAAAAGCTTGTATTGCGATCTCCTTCTTTGAGCCACTGTACTCTAGATTTTTGTCTCCAGAATATTTCCTCTTGTTTACTTAGGTTTTCCCACTCATGGTGCAGTTTTTCAGACTGTTCATTTATGTCATAGTTAAAGCCTTCTTGGATCAGCTTCTCGTTGAGTTCATGAATTTTACTTTCCACAACTTTCTTATTCACAAAAATGTTTCTCAAATCCTTCCTATTCGAGAGTTTGACTTTTCTCTTAATATGTTTTAGTCTTTTGTAAAGGAGAAACATTTTATATCCTTGGACATGTAAGTCCTCACTCCACCATTCTTTGATATTACTCAAGAAGTCCAAGTGGGTGAGCCAAATATTTTTAAATCTGAAGGGTCTGTTCCTTGGAGAAACCAAACACTTAATTTCCAATTGTATCGGCCAGTGATCCGAGCCACCAAAGGGAAGAATTCTTTCTGTAATTTCATTATTTATAAGCATGAGCTCTTCTGATACCAAGAACCTATCTAACTTGGAGGCCACCTGGGCTTCCCCTCGTCTCTTATTGTTCCAAGTAAATAGGCCATTCTCTGCGTCTGAGTCAACCAATTTCAAGATCCCCGTGAACGCTTGAAATGCTGATGAAACTTTGTTTAGAACTCTCGTTCCTCCTTTATTTTCCAAAAGAGATTTTATCATATTAAAATCCCCACCCAAGATCGAGGGGATGCCATTTTGTCTTATCGTGAGATCAGTGAGGGATTCTAGCAATCTGAGTTTATCCTCTACCCTTTGAGAACCATAAACATTAGTGACTACGAAGGTTTCAGCCACCCCTTCAAGTTGGATGACTACTGACAAGCAGTTTCTAGATGCCTCTGCATCTAAAACTCTAACTTTTTTAGGGTTCCATAGAGTGAGAATGCCCCCTCGCCGTGTTATCTGCTTTAACTTCTAAAACCTCAAATATTTGAAGCCATTTGCTATGGATTGCTTTTATTTTCTCAATGGAACTCTTCGTTTCCTGAATGAAGATTATATCTGGCGTATCTTGTTTCATTCTAAAACTTAGCATTCTTTGCTTTCTTTTACTACTGAGACCTCTTATATTCCAAGATGTAAACAACATAATTAAAGATTTGTGAAGGAGCAAATAGTCAGGTCTTTCATCTTACCTGAATATATCATTAGCTTCCCACACTCCATTAAAATATCCTTCTGTTTCTTTCTTCCTTGTTTCTTACCTGCACTTCTCGTTGCTAAACCTGGATTAACTTTCATTGTTTTCACACCTCTGTATTCCTGCCCATCGTTGTTTATTCCTCTAATTGCCCCCTTTTCCTCGGTTTTCCACAGAAAGAGCTGTTGTATTCTATTGCATTCATTTGGAGGTAATGAATCTATCCCCGCCCTCGTTCCCTGTTGTAGAAATCCTTCCACATCTAGGTTTTCCTTATCTAGTATTTCTTGTAGTTTATGATCCTCGAGATCTATTTCGCTCAGGGCCATTTCGTGGTCCATTTCTAGCTTTGCTTCACTCATCATGGTTTCTTCCTCTTCATTGATATTTTGTAGTGGAGAGTTGTTTTCCTCTTTCTCCTTCTTCTTAGGGTCTTTCTCCATAGACTGGTTTTCGTATGGCATGTCTTCCATCTCAACTAGTGCTTGGAATTTATTTTGACTAGCCTTTTGTCCCTCTTTATGTTGTTGCTTTGGTTCTTTCTTGCTTATTTTTCCTCTGCTTGAAACTTTCTGAAAGTTTTCAGTGTCCTTCTTTTCTTTTAGTTTACTTCTGTCTTCTTCTTTAGTGAGAGGGCAGTCTCTAATCAAGTGTCCATATTTGTGGCATTTACGGAATTTGAACGAAATGTGCTCATAGTCCACAATTTGCACCAATTCCTCATCAGATACTTCCAAGATAACTTCGTCCGGAACAACTTGAAAGGTCCATCTCCACATAAATCCTTGCATAGGAAGTATATTTACCCGTTCTGGTGGCTTCCAAGGATTTGATAAAATGACCTAGTTTATTTCCTATAGCCACAAGTGATTCATTTTGCCAATAATCCAGGGGAAGTGAAAAAAGCCTTACCCAAACAGGAACTGAGGTGAAGGTCTCCCGCTCTAGAACAAAGTTCATCACCCAAGGCCGCATATAGAGGCGTGCTGCTGCAAAAAAGTAGGGCCCTCCTTCGAATATTCTATCCTTGTCCTCGATGTTTGTAAACACCACTATGAAGAAACCATTTGACCCAAGGTGAATATCGATACTACCCTTAGGTTTCTAGTGATATTTGATCGAGGTTTGCAAATCTTTCTGAGTGGGCCATACTCCCATGAATTTTCATATGATGGCATACATTTCCATATGTTCCCTGTGTTCCTGCAGTGCCGAATTATTTAACACTACTCTTGGAGTGATGTTCACTTTGGGTTTACACGGTCCCTTTTGATTGACATCCTCTTTTTTGCCTCCCTCGTTTTTGTCTTCTTCCTCCTTGTCCTTAGTGTTTCCCTTTTCCTTTGACTCTACCCCATCTGTCTCCTTGTCCTTACTTTTGTTTTCTTCTTCCCCTGTACCTATAACATTACTCAGATGGGTCTTGTCTCTACCAGCGACAACGCCTTTGTAGGAGGGAGCCGAGCTCCCTCCTCTATGGGCCCCCATTAGGGTCACAGACTGCGTGCCTCACAGCTTTTCACGATTTTCCATCTCCCGCCTCCTCCTCTGTGCCAATCACTCCATATTAATCTCAATTTGAGAGTCCATTTATCACTATGCTACAAATTTAGAAATTTTTTAAATATATTCAATCTTGAGTAGTTTGATTATTTTTAATACATGAAATAAATAAATAGCCATGGTTAGTGTAGACTGATTTCTTATAGCGAGGGATAGTATTTTACGTAACTAGTGCGAATACACAAAAATAGATCCTATGATCTCTAACTATTTGGCAACTACTTGCAACACTCATAAGGATTTATTTCAAACCCTCATTGTAAGATTAGCTATATCTAAGAATGTAAAAATATATGATTTTATGTGAGTCTTTTATGGTGTCATGTTTCACTAATAGGGTTGTAGGAGAATTAATCCATTTGGTAGAACTTAATTTCATGTGATAGAGTCCAACCAAATGGCATATTTGAGAAAAGGATGAGGCTTGATGTTAGTCCCCAACAATTTTGTTGGAACAATTACACTATTTCTAGAACTTGAATTGAAACAAGTAACGAGTATGTGTTGCAACACTGTTAATCTCAATGTGTTTTTATTTTAAACTACTAAACATTTTTCATGAATTCCTATTTTTCTAGGATTGATATATAAAATATTATAGAATTTTAGTTTATCTCATTTTTACTCACTACTTAACAAACAATTGCGACCCCTTATAGTTTCAATCTTGAGTATTTTAATTATTTTTAATGTTTGAAATAAATAAATAGCCATGGTTAGGGTACATTGATTTCTTATAGGAGGGATAGCATTTTATGTAACTGGTGGAAATACGCAAAAATAGGTCCTATGATCTCTAACTATTTGGCAACTAATTGCAATACTCACAAGGATTTATTTCAAACCCTCATTATAAGCTTAGCTATATCTAAGAATGAACAAAGATATGATTTTATGAGAGTCTTTTATGATGTCATGTTTCACTAATGAAGGTGTAGGAGTATTAAGCCACTTGGTAGTACTTAATTTCATGTGATAGAGTCCAGCTAAATTGCATCTTTGAGAAAAGGTTGAGGCTTGATTTTAGTCCTCAACAATTTTGTGGGAACAAATTTAATCCTAGTATGTGTTGCAATACTTTAAATCTCAATGTGTTTTTATTTTAAACTACTAAACATTTTTCATGAATTCCTATTTTTCTATGATTGATATATAAAAGATTATAGAATTGTATTTTATCTCATTTTTACTCACTAGTTAATAAACAATTGCAACATCTTATAGTTTCAATTTTGAGTATTTTGATTATTTTTAATATCTGAAATAAATAAATAGCCATGGCTAGGGTAGATTCATTTATTATAGGGAGGGATAGTATTTTAGTTGGAGGGGTATTTAATGTCAATTGAGACCTAAGTTATGAACATTTTGGCATTGAATGTTTACAAGTAATATGAATTTATTAAAACATTGGTGAGAAATTAGTTTGTATTTTAATATGGGGCAACTCAAATGACCATTATTTGTAGGAGGGAGCCGTCTATGGCCCCCCATTAGGGTCACACACTGCCTGTCTCACAGCTTTTCGCGATTTTCCATCTCCCGCCTCCTCCTCTGTGCCAATCACTCCATATTAATCTCAATTTGAGAGTGCATTTATCACTATGTTACAAATTTAGAAATTTTTTAAATATATTCAATCTTGAGTAGTTTGATTATTTTTAATACGTGAAATAAATATATAGCCATGGTTAGTGTAGATTGATTTCTTATAGCGAGGGATAATATTTTACTTAACTAGTGCGAATACACAAAAATAGATCCTATGATCTCTAACTATTTGGCAACTACTTGCAACACTCATAAGGATTTATTTCAAACCCTCATTGTAAGCTTAGCTATATCTAAGAATGTAAAAATATATGATTTTATGTGAGTCTTTTATGGTGTCATGTTTCACTAATAGGGTTGTAGGAGAATTAAGCCATTTTGTAGAACTTAATTTCATGTGATAGAGTCCAACCAAATGGCATATTTGAGAAAACGATGAGGCTTGATGTTAGTCCCCAACAATTTTGTTGGAACAATTACACTATTTCTAGAACTTGAATTGAAACAAGTACCGAGTATGTGTTGCAACATTGTTAATCTCAATGTGTTTTTATTTTAAACTACTAAACATTTTTCATGAATTCCTATTTTTCTAGGATTGATATATAAAATATTATAGAATTTTAGTTTATCTCATTTTTACTCACTACTTAACAAACAATTGCGACCCCTTATAGTTTAGGGTTTAGGGTATTTTAATTATTTTTAAAGTTTGAAATAAATAAATAGCCATGGTTAGGGTACATTGATTTCTTATAGGAGGGATAGCATTTTATGTAACTGGTGGTAATACTCAAAAATAGGTCCTATGATCTCTAACTATTTGGCAACTACTTGCAATACTAAAAAGGATTTATTTCAAACCTTCATTATAAGCTTAGCTATATCTAAGAATGAACAAAGATATGATTTTATGAGAGTCTTTTATGATGTCATGTTTCACTAATGAAGTTGTAGGAGTATTAAGCCACTTGGTAGTACTTAATTTCATGTGATAGAGTCCAGCTAAATTGCATCTTTGAGAAAAGGATGAGGCTTGATTTTAGTCCTCAACAATTTTTTGGGAAAAAATTTAATCCTAGTATGTGTTGCAACACTTTAAATCTCAATGTGTTTGTATTTTAAACTACTAAACATTTTTCATGAATTCCTATTTTTCTATGATTGATATATAAAAGATTATAGAATTGTATTTTATCTCATTTTTACTCACTAGTTAATAAACAATTGCAACATCTTATAGTTTCAATTTTGAGTATTTTGATTATTTTTAATATCTGAAATAAATAAATAGCCATGGTTAGGGTAGATTCATTTCTTATAGGGAGGGATAGTATTTTAGTTGGAGGGGTATTTAATGTCAATTGAGACCTAAGTTATGAACATTTTGGCATTGAATGTTTACAAGTAATATGAATTTATTAAAACATTGGTGAGAAATTAGTTTGTCTTTTAATATGGGGCAACTCAAATGACCATTATTGATAGTGCATGTGAAAGTGAAAAACATCTTTTCAAAAGCTTGTGCACTTTAACCTAATTATTCCAATTCACCCAATATTTTTTACCTCTTTGATTTAATTGTACTAGTTAACCACTAAAAAGTCTCAATACATAAAAATCATCCTCATTTTCTTCATATTTCGATATCCATATATAATTAACTCAACAAAATCTTGCTTTTAACACTCATTCATATCCTTAATTTTTAAAATGTTGCATAAATGCCATCTACTTCACATAAATATAGACCAATAAAATTTTCATATATGTTATTAATTAATTATTCACATATCATTAAAAAAAAACCATATCTCATCTATTCTTTAAACATTATAATCATCCAAAACATTTAGTTTATCAACTTCAAATATATTGTATTTTCCCACATCTCACAATTCAGAAAAATAAATGAAAAGAACAGTATAAAGTAGAGGAACAAATGATACGTAGACATCTGTGCGCTTGGGGGCAATGACACAGCTAGTGAGGTAAAACCGAGGCATGTCAATCGCTGGTTGAAAACTATTTCCAACGAGGGCTTGGGGCAATGACACAGCTAGTGAGGTAAAACCGAGGCATGTCAATCGCTGGTTGAAAACTATTTCCAACCCCCCTCGTTGGCCTTCGCTACTCCTTGGCCTACCAGAATTTTTGGAGGGCTCGCATTTGGCTCTAGCTCCAAATAATTCAAATTTTCAAACTGGTAGCCAACTATAAATACATGATACGAAATTTCCATGGCTCGGACTGTTGGTTAAGTTATAATATTGTCCTCTATGGAATTTGTTGGCCTATGTTAAATTCAGAAGATATTTATTAATGGATGTTCAGGGTTTATTCAGGACTCGGTGAAGAACATTACATGGATGGGAATGGGTGTTGAGTTGAATCCTTATATTGCCCTATATGGCATCTCTTGAGCTATGCTTAGTCCGGTAAGATATTTCTTAATGGATGTGGATGAATTATTCTGGTTACCAAAATACCAATACTCCAAGAGAAAGAGAAATTGCATCCTTGATATTATTATTTTCTTTTGGTTTTTTTTGAAATCCATTTAGTTTATAATTCTAGTATATGTTATATATCCAATAACCCAAGAGAACTTGCATCCCAGTGATTATTACCCCTTTTTGGTTTTCTTTCAATGCCATTTAGTTTAGAATTCTAGTATATGGTATCTATTCATTCTTTCAGCACAAAACACTTCAAAGCCAATTAATTTATAATTCTAGTTTATGTTATATATTCATTGTTTTTGCATAAAACATTTTAATTGTGGTAAGTTACGCTGGTCAATATCAACTTTTTGTACTGATGCATTGGCACTGGCCATGGGATTGGAATTAGATGAATGCATTTGCAACAATCATACACATGCCATATGTTGTGTTTATAATGCAATGTGTGAGCGATATGGGTATGATGTTAAGTTTAGTGAAATGTTAAATTTTGCCAGAGGTCATCCTTTCTAAAGTTGTGTTTTCAAGTGTAGTCTCATCAACTTGGATATGTGAATGAAAGAAAATCATACTAAGGAGGAAACATGTAGTACTTTGTTATTCCCATTTTTTTTTTTAACTTTAGAAATGCCTCTCTCATATGGGCCTTGACAATGTATAATCTAAACAATTAATAGAAACCCTTGATAAAAGTCAATGCTTGAGAGTCTATAGCAACAATATCAATAGTAGAATGCTCAAGAAATCTTGGGTCTACCTAATGTCAATATTCCTACTCTAATCTTCAACTATTTTGTGGGTGAAATCATATTTGATATCACAGAAAGAATCTGTAGTGGTTCCCCATTCAGAACAACTAATTTCAAACAACTTGGTTCTGTAGATTTTATTTTCCCTAGAATTGTAGCATATAACAAAATTTTTTATGTCAATTATCAAAAGAAATTAGAAAGTTGATTCTATTGAATGCACTTTAAATTTTGAAGGAAAGATAAGATTGATGGATCCATTCTAGAAACCATCTAGATGGAGCCATTCTCAACACTTTGGGATCTCTTCACTTCTTTGACTCTTTAAAATAATGAGCTCTCTAAATTGGTTCCCGAAAGTCTCAACACATTGACTATCATCTCTATTAGTTTTTTCAATAATCACTTGAACAACCCTATTGCCAACTCACTTATGAGTGGTAGAAAGAGGGGAAGTCTTTTAGGAAATTCAAGGACTTGAGTTAATATTTTCAGTAGCAATGATAAATTGGAGATTGTTCTCCTTGTTTCTATGCTCATAAGGAATGATTCATATTTATCTCTAGAATGATACTTTTTAGATGGGATTTTTGTCATCATAAAAATTATCATTGAAATTATCTTTTTCTTAATTTTGGATTCAATGTAGAAGAGCTTTTAGTTGTTATTCAAAGACAGAGACAATGTAATTGGAAGTGGGCCATCTACCTGATGAGTTTCATAAATGGGTAATTGTATGGGCTCATTTTACCTCTTAACCTAGTCAACTCAACCATTATGTTAGCTTATTGTATGATTTTCTCGTTATATTTATTCATATAGAGTGAGTTGAGTTAGTTATTGTGCCATGTGGTCTAACGTGTACTTAATGCAGATTATTGATGAGTTTCGAGGACAATGTCAAGGATCCAATGGACAAATGGCAGCAATAACTCGAAGCGGACAAAGGAGAGGATTAAAGGAGGGAATCCCCCTTATTTATTACTCCTCGCTTCGAATTCCCCTTCATTCAACTTGGTGTACAAGCATCTGAATCATGAATCATGCACTAGAAGGAAACCGAGTAATTGGAGGATGACTCATGATTATCTTGAGTTTTGGGATCCAAGCCTCCCTGATTTTAAGGAAGGTGTTGGTAGCTTCATTTGTATAAGTAGAGAGGCCTAGGGCCTCACTAGGGGGGATTTTTGTTCGATTTTTTCTTATGTAAACTCTCCTCCAACTTCGAGCTTATTATTTTGTCACATTTTCATGTAATCTTCCTATTGTGTTGATAATAAAGATGGAATTCTTTTTGAGCTAGCACGCTAAAGCTCTTGGGTTAGGGCCCAATCTAAGCAGCCAAGCTCCTCTTAACTTGTATTTGTATGTTATATTTCAGTTTGTAGATTAGGTTGCCCTTAGATGTATTTATTTTATGGTTAAGAATAGGTTGCTTTTAATGATTCAATAGTTTGATTCCATTTGTTCTTTCTGTAGCAGGTTAAACAGTGATCAACAAAGATTAAAAAGGCCAGCAAGAGTGCCTTGGCCTCTCTTCCTCCCTTTGAGACCATGATTTCAAGAAAAGACCCTCTTGCTGCACCAAAAATAGAGATTTTCCTCCTTCATAGGATTTCTAGTGTTTGCAGCTTTTTAGTAGGTTAATAGTCCAGCTTTGCTCTACTTTAAATCTTCTTCATCATCCTCACTTATTGATTTGAAATAGTATTCTTTCATGCTTTCCTTTCCTATATAATTTCTCAGCATTTCCTTTCATAGATCATATTTTAGACCATTTTTTGCAAAACTTTGTTTTTCCTAAATGCATTTTTTTCACTTGTTGCTTGATTTCCTTGGTTGAGTGTATGTTTCTATGTAGCAGATCTCTTCCAACAGTATGCCAGCTTATCAACAATCACACCCTCCATCTGATCCATGCCCTATAGGTGTCCCAAATCTCACCTCAATTCTGCCCTAGTTTCCTGGATTTTTTCATATAACTTCTTCCTCTCTCCTTAAGCAAACCCAATATTTTTCTCTCTTGGTGATTCATGGTAGACCTTAGGCGTCCTAACACCTCATTCCAACCTTCATCCACCTTTTTCACCCACTCTCACACCCTCAAACTAGTGAAAATTTATCTCGGCCTCCTCGTGTAGGCCTCTTGTAGATTTTGTGTTTTCCTCCTATAGATTTCCTATGTCCTCGTGTAGATTTTCCTGTAGGCTTTCTGTTGAAGGCCAAGTGTGGGAAAAGCCTCCAACAAGCTACCTGAGACCTCCTAGGACCCATCCACACCATCCTACATCCTCTCAAGTCCCAAAACTGCCCTTCAACACTACCTATTCGCTACCACACTCACACACAATAAATTACATGCGTGTAAAATTCACATAAAAATACATAAAAATCCAAAAATATGTATTTTGCTTATTTACTTCCAGAAATAGCATACTTAGATTTTTTTTACTTCCTTGAATAGGTAATGGAATTCATTTCATGGTTTTCGTAGCGCTTTCTGCAAAAGTAGAATTAGTTGCTTAATTAGGGTTCACTAGGTTTGCTTTACATTTCAGTCTTTCTCCTTTCTACAGTTAGACTAACATCTATCGTTATTTTCTTTCATCACATATAGAGCTTCTTCTGGAATCCATAGAATTTGGTTCGAGCTCCTAGTGATCTTGCACCAACTGACCAAGTGAAAACCTGCAGTGAGAACTAGTACTTGTGCATACAACACCGATGCTTCCAAGTTTGTTACGAACTACCGAGTTGATAAGAGTAAAGTAGGCAGCCCAGAAGTTGTAGCGTGCAATACTAATGGTCACCAATTTTTGGCTCTATTTCCGAAGAAGCGTCAGAGTATTCTATGACCACTGCTTTCTACTATTTTCTATTGCAACATTATGTTAATAGTTTATTTCAGCAAAAGTAGACTAGTCCTTTATTTTCCTTCAATTCTGCATTTTCTTGCTTTCCTTTTCAATTCCGCAAATTTCATTTCAGCAAGAGTAGACTACTCATTCCTTTTCCTTCAGTTCTGCATTTCCTTGCTATCCTTTTCAATTCTACAAATTTCATTTCAACAAGTTCATTTAAGTTAGTTGCAATTTGTTTTGTTCAATCATAATTTCAGTTTTTGCAGGTACTGTGAGTGTGGGGAGAAAGAATAAAAAACCAATCAAAAATATTTCCTTTTATGCCTCTGTAGAAGTAGAGATAACTCAGGAAATTTTTTTCCTAACACTCCCACTGCTTCACACAGCCACCCTTCTCTCTTCTTCGACGACTATGACCAACAATAACCCTTAGGTGAACAACAAGACATATTTGTTCGAGTTTGTTGTCATTTGTCGAACTTATGACTATGCAAAAGATGAGAAAAAGTTGAAACTGAAAACATTCCTTTGGAGCCAATGTATAAAAACACAAATGCTAGGGGGAATGGAGAGAGAATAGAGGGTACCTTTCCCATTTGGGAGACCAATGAGGGCACCAAAATAAATAATATAAGCCCTTTCGCCCTACCTTATTTCCATGGTCTGACTACAGAATATCGTGACACCTTCTTGTTCAAGTTTGTTGTCATTTGTCGAACTTATGACTATGCAAAAGATGAGCAAAAGTTGAAAATGTTCCCTTCTACTCTCAAGGATGTAGCACTGTGCTTGTTTAAGAGATTACTTGACAATACCATCACAACATGGGCTCAGATGCAGTAAGCCTTTAACAACAAGTATCGAGACTATTGTAGGTTGAAAGATACTAAAGAAGAAAGTTTCCAAATGACCATAAGAAGTGATGAGTCTTTGGAAGACTATGAAGAGAAGTTCCAACTGAGTTACAAAAGGGCTAGGTGTACACTTGACCCTGAGTCTCTGAAGTTGGTCTTGCTCAGGGGAATTTGGAAATATCTTTTAGACACACTCCATCTACTCGCCACAGGAGACATCTACCAACTATCCTATGAGGACAGAAAGACTATTTTTAGAAACCATTCTAGAGCAGCCAAAAAGAATGGAAGGGGGAGTCAACCCATAGTGAGTACGTCTTCCTCTAGCTCATCCACTAAAGGAGAAATTGAAAAAATGCTCGAAGACTTCAAGAGTGAGATGTTGCAGACTCTTGCCATGAAAATCGATACCTTACATATCAAAAGCAAACAAGAGGAAGCAGAGAGGGCTTTGGCCATTTTTTCCCTATATGCACCAGGAGGCATCCTAGGAATGAATGGCCATTGAACTCTATAGAGGTTTATTCATTCTGTGAAGAGAATCATTCTATAGATAACTGCCCTTCCTTGGCCGGACTTAAAGCTATATATTAAGGGGTTGAGGTAGTCGCTCAACAACTCTATTACATAAACCAAAGAAGGCCGCGTGGACCTAGACCATACCACCAAGGGATGCAAGGGACATCTCACGCATACTACAACTCCATCCAAGTCACTTCCATACCTTCTTGGGGCCGGCCTGCTCATTTTTCCTAGTCCACGTCTCCTCCTTGGTCCTTCACATCTCAATATCGTGCCCAACCAGCCACCCATTCATTTCAATCCTACTTTCAGCCAGAACGTCAATGGAATGAATCTCATCAGGGGTGGAGGCCCCAATACAACTCTCTTCCCACTCTTTTGCGTCCACCCCCTGCCCAGACACAACCGTTAACTCCTACTCCACCAACTTATGTTGTGGAGATTCGGAAAATTAACTTGCGATCTAGGAAAGTTATCTGAGATAGGAAACCTCCACCCATGGAGGTTGAGGAAGATAAAGAGGAAAGTGAACCTAAAGCAATTCTACCTTTCCTGGGAGACTATCCGTAACAGTCCAGCGTACCCCAGAAGAAACTGAACTCCTCGGAGAATTGAAATATTTATGTGTGAAGATACCACTTCTCCAAGCCATAAAAAATGTGCCTATCTATAATAGGTTGATCAAACAGAAGTGCTTTAGGCATAGAGGAGGGCACAAGAGAGATGCCCCAACCATCAATTTCATAGAACAACTGTCTAACCTGATGTTAGGGTAGGTAATCTATCCAAAATATCTAGACCCTAGGACCCTAGTAGTTGATGTCCACATTAATGGCACTATGATCTCACATAACTTGATTGATCACGGAGCTGCCATTAATGTGATGACAAAAGACATAATGCTTGAACTTAACCTCCAGGTCTCCTTGAGGAAGACCACAACTGTGCTACAGCTACAGACCACTCCATCGTCACCCCTAAGAGGATTGTGGAAGATGTGATGGTCTCCATTTATTCTTGGGAGTACCTTGCTGATTTCTTAGTTCTCTAGCCAAAGACAAAGCTCACTCGATATACTCTCCTTATGGGAAGACCCTGGTTGGCTACAACCGATGCCTACATAAGCTGTCGAGCTCGGAACATAACCATAAAGAATTTGCACATGTCGAAGCATTTAATCCTATATCCTCATGACCAATCCTTGTTAGCACATAATCTAGCTCTCTGGTTCAAGGCAGAAGATGAGGATGAAGTTTATTCTGCACCACTTTGTACATTAGAAACCATCATGGGGGGAAAACAACAAGATGAGGATGATATGATTGAAAATTTGATTCAGTGTATCACCATTAGAGGACATAGTAAGAGAAACCCAAAACAACCCGTCAACGGATCTCTGTGTGGCCGATCCTACTTCTTTCCATGTTAAGAATATAGAGTTCGGCCTAAAAAGAACCATGAAAATCAATCCATCCCTATCCACTTCCCTCTGCAGCCTACTAAGAAAACATCAATATGCCTTCGCCTAGAGTTATAAGGAGATCAAGGGAGTGCACCCCTCAGTATGTACTCATCATATACACATCAAGGAATATTACAAACCAGTGAGGCGGCCTCAAAGGAGGATGAATCCACCACTTAAATATATTGTTAAGGAAGAACTGCAGAAATTGCTTGATGCAGGATTCATCTATCCCATCTCTCACAATGAATGGGTCTCTCCTTTGGTGCTACTGCCAAAGAAAAATGGTAAGTGGAGAATCTATGTTGATTATCAAGAATTGAACAAAGTCACTAAAAAGGACCATTTTCCTTTCCCTTTCATAGATCAAGTGTTAGACGGTGTGGCAGGGAAAAAGTTTTTCTCTTTCCTAGATAAGACCAAGATAAGACCAAGATAAGACCACTTTGACTTGTCCTTGGCGTACCATTACATATCACGTCCTTCCTTTTGGTTTGTACAATGCTCCAGCCACTTTCCAAACAGGGGTATTGAGTATATTTTCTGAATTAGTTCATGATTTAGTAGAGATATACATCGATGATTTTACTCCTTATGGTTATCACTTTCAGGAAACTTTATCTAACCTAGGAAAAGCTCTAGACAAGTGTATTGAGATGAACCTATCCCTCAGTTCGAAAAAATGTGAATTTTTTATCACTGAAGGGACAGTGTTAGGTCATATAATATCTCAACAAGGAGTGCAAGTGGACCCCAACAAAATTTCCATCATCCAAAGGGTCCCACCTCCTCAAAAGGTGAGAGACGTCAGAAGTTTCATAGGCTTAGTTGGGTATTATAGGAGATTCATTAAATATTTCAGCAAGCTAGCCTCTCCTTTATTTGGCTTGTTAGGAAAAGATGTTGAGTTCATATGGTGAGAAAATTGTCAAGAAGCCCTAGATACCTAGAAGAGCAAGCTCATAAGTGCGCCAATTCTCACAGCCAAAATTGGGCCCTTCCATCTCACATTCCTACAGATGCCTCAAACAAAGCGATAGGATCAGCCTTAGGACAAATTGATGAGAAGTTACCTTATGCCATATACTTTATAAGCAAGAACTTGTCAAAGGCAGAGTTAAACTATACAGTGACCGAGAAGGAACTCCTAGCTGTCATGCATTCCTTAAACAAATTCAAACATTATATCATAGGCTATCAAACCTTTGTGCACACTGATCATGCTACAATTAGATATTTAATAAACAAACGAGATGTAAATGCTCCCATTATTAGATGTTTGCTTTTACTGAAGGAGTTTGATTTGACCATTATTGATAAGCGTGGTAAAGAAAATGTTGTTGTTGACTTTTTGTCTAGAGTAAATTTGCCTACAAGTGAAGAAGGAATGGTGGGTGACCAAATGGTAGGCGAGCATCTGTTTTCTATCTCAATACTCTCTCCATGGTTTGCTGATATAGCAAACTACTTGGTTTCAACATAATTCCCACCACACCTGTCCTCAAAAGAGAAAAGCATGATAGTAAGGAAAAGCGTCCCTTTCACCTGGATTGGGGGCAATCTCTTCAAACATGGCCCAGATTGTATCTTTAGAAGATGTGTGACGGAGGAGGAAGTCTTTGACATCCTCCTGACATGTCATGATGCGCCTTGTGGCGGTCATTTTGCAGTGAAAAGCACTACCTTCAAGATATTTCAAGCAGGTTACTACTTTCCCACTCTTCATCAGGATGTGAGGAGATATACTAGCTAGTGTGACTGGTGTCAGAGGATAGGGAAACCTACTCCAAAGGATGATATGTCCATGCAACTTCAAGTGACCTCTGATCCATTTGAGAAGTGGGGCATGGACATTGTGGGTTCTATGAGCCTTCCTTCAAAGAAGAAACAATACATCATTATGTGCACTGATTACCTGACAAAGTGGGCAGAGACAAAAGAAATCAATGAAGCAACAAATGAAAAAGAGGCTGAGTTTTTGAGAGAAAACATATTCTACAAGTTTGGGTATCCAAGAGAGTTGGTCACATATCAAGGTAGTCAGTTTAGTTCCAATTTAATTGAAAACCTACTCACACATCATAAAACCAAGCACAGTGCTTCCACCCCTTACCATCCACAAGCCAATGGGCATGTGTAGGTCGCTAACAGAGCATTGGAAGGGATTCTGACCAAGGTAGTGAGCAGCAGCAAAAAATATTGGGCAAACATATTAGTTGAGGCCACTTGGGTCTACAACACAAAATGGAAGACCACCACAGGGTTCACACCCTATGAACTGGTCCATGGGAAGAAGGCTTTGCTGTCAATAGAATTTGAGTTAAATACACTAAGGATGGCATCTCAGCTAGACCTAGACCTCACCCATGCATAGAAGGACAGATTACTTTAGCTCAATGGATTAGATGAATACAGATTGAAAGCCCTTCTCCATACAGAGGTATTTCAACTTCAAAGAAAGATATGGCATGAGAAAAATATCTAGGAGAAGTAATTCCAAGACGGAGATTGGGCACTACTCTATGATTCAAGATACAAAGATTTCAAAGGCAAGCTGAGGACAAAACGGCTACTACCCTACACTGTGGAGAAATGTAATGACAATGATTTAGTTCTGATCAAAACCACTGATGATGAAGCCATCCCCATGCTTGTAAATGGACATCGGTTGAAAGTCTACAAGAAACCCCTCTCCATGCGAGAGTTCATTGAAGGTCTGAATAAAATAGTGATGGGAGTGGGGCATGTCTTAGCTTCCACTTCACCCACTCAAGAAAATAAAAAATAAAAAATAATAAGGACTCATGTGAAAACCTCCATGAGGTGCTTGTGTCTCATCATTGGGTTGAAAACCTATTTTGAGGCGATCGAGTGATGTTAAGAAAAAGAAGAGAAAAAATAATAATATCCCTCGGTGCAAACCTCCCTTGGAGGTGCCCACGGCAGGAAATTAGGGTGAAAACCTCTCTGAGCCACCCTAGTTGTTTTTCAAAAAAAAAAGTGAGAGAAAAGAAATGAGTGTTTGTTGCATTACAGGTTTGCAGGAGGACTACAGGGAGCAAAAGAAGGTGCCAAGGGGGCCCTGACATTCATACCATCACCCATCTCATGTTCTCCACACATTTCTCCATCATTTTTGGAATTTCTTTCACCTGAGTTTGCTTCTTTTCAAAAACTATGTTTTCTACAAGAGGCTTTGTGTTTTCTACAGGATGCTCCTGTAGGAATTACAAAGAGCTAGAAATGGATACAAAAGGAAGTTTGAGGGACACAAACTTCATGAAGAACCTATAAACCCTCCTACAGTATTCAAACCTCCTTGTCATCATTTCCAAGCCTGCATCACACCCCAAGCATCATTTTTCTTCATGTCCAAGAAAAACACAGGAAAAAAAATACTTTTTCAGTAAAAGGAAAAAAAATAGTTTTTTAGTAAAACGAAAAAGAATAAAATAAAAGAGGAAGGAGCACCATCCACCTCAATTGAAGCCTACCTACTACCTCTCCATTTTTATCTGTACCTATGGCATCATCCTCAAGCTACAAGCACAGGAAGAAGCTGAAGTTTCAAGGGGAGAAGCAGCTACAGGAGCTCCTGTAGGAATTCCTGTAGCAGTTGATCCCATCAATGTACAACACCAGTAGTAGGAAAATGCACACATGAAGGTTGAGAAGGCACCTGAATCTCAGACCTAGGTAGAGAAGAACCTGCACAAGACATAGCCACACATCAGTAGGCAGACAACATGCATCAAAATAAATAAGGCATGCAATAGAGAGAGAGCCACAACACCTCACACCAAATAGATTTCTATCATAGTTAAGTAACTAAATTGCTCCTATGTTTGCATTTGTGTAATTATAAGTCATGCAAAAGCAACGAGATGGTTGAGGTTGAATGAAGGAAAGGTGGCTAGTTAACTTGGTCACCTTCATCTAGTTGACTCCACTCATTCAAGATGTCACCCACAGATGCACGGTAAACTCCAGCACAAGATGCCAAGGACAGGTAGTGGAGGAAGTGTGAACTCTTGTGCAATGAAGGGAGATGATTACAAGGAGAAGCCATGATGACTAAGAAGGTGGGGACCAAGAGTAAAAATATGGTAAACGTATACCTTGCCAGCTCACCCCTCATCACCGGAAATATCCATAAAGGGTAATAAGTACTCCTCCTCGAGCATTCTCAGCACCTTTTCCTTCATTCTCTCCTCGTACCTCAGCTACAACAGTCTCCTTGTGCCCCCACAGCCTTGTAACCATCGTCCTCCATTGATTTCTCCCATATTCCCTCTCTAGGTGTTTTCTATAGGAACACCTCCAGGAATTCTACAAGAGGGACAACAGGCTTCTACAGGAGGGATAGTGAGTTACTTTGAAGGGAGAAAACACAAGTTTTAGCGCATTTTCGGTCTAAAGAGGTAGGGTTCATGCATGCCCCCTATTTAATATCAATATATGCAAGAAGTGGTTTCAATAAGAGGAGGAAATAATGTCTTTAGGAGAGGAGAAAATAAAAATAAGAATTTGCTTATTTAAAAAAAAAACAATCTCCTCTCTTTCTATGTTTTTCTCAAAATTCGTTGTCTCCATCTTCACATTTGGTTTCCGAGAAGGGTATAAACAAAATGATAGGGGGGTTTATGGGAGACGAGCCCACTAACTCAATTAGGCTCCATGCACATCCACAAGTGGTGGACATCTTCACCAGAGCAAATTGGATGAATTTCTTTGAGAAATTCCAAGGGTTTGATGAGGAAATTGCCCAAGAGTTTGCTCTCTCTTTGGTACCTCACACAAGAACTCATGCCATTGTCACCTTTATAGGTCTTTCCATGGAGATAACCCCTAAATTTATCAATAGTGTCACTACCCTTCCTCTTGGGCTGCCTTGTAGTAAGAATGAGAAACCAATTAGCCACGGTGCCAAAAAAAAACTTTTTCCAAAACAATGAAACCCGTGTAGAGGATAAAAATGGCATTGGAAGGGCTATCATACCATATCCTTGGGATGAGGTTAGCTATCGAATAATTAAATACATTTCTCATGAGCAGAGGTACACCATTGTCTATGGTTATCACTTTAGAATCCTCCGTGAACTAAAGTATGGGATGGACACTCGAACACCTTAGAAGCTCAGTATCCCCTACTTCCTCCCACAGTCCCTCATTGACTCCAGCACTAAGGTTCAAGTAGGAAATTCAGAGTGGCTAGCTCACCATGGGTTAATCAAAATCCTAGTGGAGGAAGCCCTCCATACATTTACATTCCCTATAACATGGGAATTTTTCCGAAACATGACAACTGAGGATGACATAAAGGCCTTAACCTATGATGTCAGTCCTACTAGCAGTGAGGAGGAAGAGCAACAAGGGGGAGAAGGTGAAGCCAATGGTGACTTAGCAAAACAAGAAAGGAAGGAGAAATAAACTGAAATAGAGGAGGAGAGAGCCGAAGAAACAGAGCAGGAAGAGACAGAAAAAGAGACAGAAGGAGGAGAAAGAGAGGCAGAAAAGGTAGAATAGGGAGAAGAGTCCCCTGAGACTCTGGAAAGGGAGGCAATAGTTTCCCTCACTACCCTCAGTACACCAATCAAATCCATTCATCAATTATTATGGATGTCAAATTGGGAAGCTCAAATATTTTCTACAACCAAAATGCCATCCTCTTCTTCTCTCACCATTGTGTTTTCTTTTCAAAATGTTAGGATGTCTCTCAATCATGAGAGAGAAGGCTATGTCAAGCCTTATTGATGCCTACTACCCCTCCATGCCAAAAGACTAAACTAGCTTGTTCATTACTGCAATTTGATATTGTTTGCGTAATCATATGTTTCATTCTAATTAGAGGATTCTCCATCATGTTCACATTATTGAGGATTATGTTTGTTATTTTTTGTTACTATTGTTGCATACAATTTGGTATGAAATCCATGACACTTCTAGGGCTAATTTTTTTGTGTGGCTTCGAGAGTCTATAATGGAATATATTTTAATGGAATTCAATCCATGAATTTCTCAAGTGGTAGTTGAGGGGACCGAGAGTGGCCATGAGAAACACATAATAGGAAGATCAAGAACTTGAAATCATACCACCACATAATCGCAAATATAATTGTGGCATTCTCATTTCTCCTTCCCACAATTATTGGTTAGACTTGTAGTAATTTTTCAGCAATGTAGTAATATTTTCTCTAAATCATGAAGTCGAGAGGAAAAATAATATTTTGACACCCTCAAAAACCATTTGAAAATCCCCCATAAAAAATTGATATACCCAATTATTTTAGATATATTTTAGATTTGTAATGAGTTTGAGTGAGAGTGAGATTATCACTGTGCTACAAATTTAGATATTTTTTTATGTGGTTGTGGCTAATCATGTAAATGTTGATGGACTTGGTACACATTGTTCTACATTATTTTAGGTTTATGTTTTGGATAATGTGTTAGTAATATTTTAATAGCTAGCCACTTCCCTCTTTTTAAATAGTGGTATCAACCTATTGGAATGAGAATCTATGTGGAACTTAAAAATATCAAAAAGTGTTCTACAAAGAATTTTTGA
>APFE030101981.1:23332-49189 GCA_000404065.3 Pinus taeda
TATTTTAGATTTGTAATGATTGTGAGTGAGAGTGAGGTTATGAGTGTGCTACAAATTTAGATATTTTTTTTTGTGTGGTTGTGGCTAATCATGTAAAAGTTGATGGACTTGGTACACATTGTTCTAAATTATTTTAGGTTTATGTTTTGGATAATGTGTTAGTAATATTTTAATAGCTAGCCACTTCCCTCTTTTTAAATAGTGGTATCAACCTATTGGAATGAGAATCTATGTGGAACTTAAAAATATCAAAAAGTGTTCTACAAAGAATTTTTGAATAGTTGTTTCTTTAACTCTAAAATATTACGTACAACACCAAGATCAAATCCCAATTTTTTCTATTTATGTTGCAAGGCTTTATGAATTTTTTAATACCTTTTTGGATTGTTTTTGGTTTGTGATATTTTTTAATACCTTTGAGTATTGTTTGGCCATATTTTTTTTAAATAATTTTGAGTTTGTTTTTCTTAATTTTGAAAAATATTCAAACTTTAGTAGTTTGATTATTTTTACTATATGAAATAAATAAATAGCCATGGTTAGGCAAGATTGATTTACTATTACCAATACACAAAAATAGAAGCTATGATATCTAACTACTTGGCAACTACTTGCAATACTCACAAGGATTTATTTCAAACACTCATTGTAAGCTTATCTATATCTAAGAATGAACAAAGATATGATTTTATGAGAGTATTTGATGGTGTCATTTTTCACTAATGAGCTTATAGGAGTATTAAGCCATTTGGTAGTACTTATTTTCATGTGATCCAGTCCAAATAAATGGAATCTTTGAGAAAAGGATGAGGCTTGATGTTAGTCTACAACAATTTTGTTGGAACAATTACAACATATCTAGAACTTCAATTGAAAAAAGTACCTAGTATGCGTTGCAACACTCTTAATCTCAATGTGTTTTTATTTTAAACTACTAGACATTTTTCATGAATTCCTCTTATAGTTTCAATGTAAACCCTTCTTAGGGACCCTATTAACATTAGAAAACTTTGATACACAAAGGGATTGAGTTGACTAGTATCCATGATGTAGTCTAAGTTTAAATCACAATAATCAAATATTCTTGGCATGTTGTTTGCTAAGAGTGCCACCCCTCCTCACCCAAGAAACTAAACCCACATTGGAAACCTTGCAAATCATTAGGATTGGATCCATACCTTCACACAAGATTTAGTTTCTAGAGTAGATGGAAAGAAAAAACAAAATATTCTTCACTTATTTCTCGTCATTATGGCACATGATCCTTGAGTCATTTTTTTTATTCACATTTGAGCAATTTAGGTGATATCATAATATATTAGGAGCTGGAATATTTGGTACTTTTATGAAGGGCCTATGTAAGGTTTAACATTTATACTCTATAATACATAAGCATTAGTTAGGATGACAATAATTAATCTTGTTAGTAACATTTCTTTTATTTGTTTTTCTATACTTGTACAATTATTTAGTAATGCAATGACAATTTTTTTTGCAGCATTGTAACATATCACTAGTTATTTTTGCATTATGCTTATCCTAAAGAAGAGTTTTCTCCAATGTCAATGAACTATAATTATTTGAGCATTATGTTTAGTAAAATAGAGTTCTATTTGTGCACCATGCTAATTAGTTATTGGATAATTTATTTTTTTTGTAGAATTTTCTATGCCATTATTTATCATTACAAAATTCATTTCTCCTTGAATAATTTTTATTTTTCACCTTTTGTAATAGGATTCTATTTACTTTTTCTACATTATGAAAATAGAATTACTCATTAACTTGGAACAAGTTTTGTTTGTGCAGTTCATAATTGAAGCCTTTTTGCCCTAACTTGTAACAATGTTTGCTTTGTGAAATTACTAATAACTCATTAGAATGGCTAATTTTGGATGTTCTTACCTTGAGTTTCAAGAATTTTTCTTTCTAAAAGCTTTTGAATGTTTATATAGCCACCTAATAAATCAAACTAATATTTTTATTTTCTAATTTAGGCATTATTGATGCTGCATCATGGTCATGTCAAAAAATAACACCCAGATAGGGTGAGGAATTGAAAGTGTGACTAGACTGCCTAACTTCAAAGAATTCATGGACTAGAAGATGATTTCTTTAAAATGATGTGGGTTTGTTGATTTGTGGCCTTAGCATTAGTTTGATTTCTTTAAAAGGATGTGGGTTTTTTACATTGTGGCCTTAGGATTACTTTGGGTAGCTTAGACTCTATCTTCCACAAAATAGTTCACTGCTTTAAAATTATGTAGGTTTGATGTTTTTTGGCCTTAGGATTAGTTGCTGGACTTGGTTGGACTCTATCTTATGCAAAAGAGTTAAGGGTACTATATTAAATTTAAATAGAGGAGAATGATATAACAATCACATGGGTATTAGATGAATTTCATTGGAGAGGTATTTAATGTGAATTCAGACCTAAGGTATCAACATTTTGTCATTGAATGTTTCCAAGTAACATGAATTTATTAAAAAATTGGTGAGAAATTACTTTGTCTTTTAATATGGGGCACTTCAAATGATCATTAGTGATAATGCATGTAAAAGTGAAAAACATATTCTCCAAAGCTTATGCACTTTAACCTCTTTGATTGAATTGTACTAATTAACAACTAAAAAGTATCAATAAATTAAAATCATCATCATTTTCTTCATATTTCAATATCCATATTTAATTAACTCAACAAAATCCTATTTTTAGCACTCAACTAATATCATTAAGTTTTGAAACGCTGAATAACTACCATCTACTTACACATAAATAAAGACGAATAAAAATTTATCAACCAACAAAATAATCGAACATTTAGTTTATCCCACATCTCACAATTTAGAAAAAGAAATACAAGGAAGAGTATAAAGTAGATGAACAAATGATAGGTAGGAATCTTTGCGCTTGGGGCAATGATGCAACTAACGAGGTAAAACCAAGGTGCGTCAATTGTTCATTGAAAACTATTTCCAACACCCCTCGTTGACCTGGGCTACGCACTGCCTTTTGAGAATTTTTGGAGGGCTCGCATGTGTCTCGGGCTCCAAATAATTCAAATTTTCAAACTCGTAGCAAACTATAAATACGGAGACGAAATTTGTGATAAAAATAGCTAAATCATACACAGGTACAGAAATATAATTATATTAAGCACAAATGGTGCATGTGTAATCACACTCACACACATTGATTACATTCATATCACTCTATTAAATAGAGTTTTTGAGATCCAACTTATTCCTAATTTAGAGAGAGTGGTTGGAAGAACTTCTCAACCATCACAAACGAATTTCTCAAATATGGAATGTAAGCATTAACTCCAATATTCCCCCTTAATGATTACATTACATGAAAATCACAAAATAATCAAGCTTATGAGTGGATGCTTCATCAAGTTGCCTCATAACCCTCGGAAATGTGTAGTTGACAAGTTGGATTCCCGAGTTCCCTTCCTTAACTCCTGAATCAAGGACCTCCCAAAGTCAATTACTGGACAGCATCCCAATCTATCGCATAACCTCATTAGGAAACCACTTCCATGTCTACCACTAATGAGGGATCCTTCCCTAGATCCGCAACTGCCATACTATCTGGACAACCATCCATATTGAGCCTCAATGCTACTTGATCTTTAAGTACTCGCATCAGACACAAAGTTGAACTGGTAGTTATTTTTAAAAGAGTTTAATAGGTTCAATCTCTTCATTGAATTCATCATAATATGAATGGTTTTGCCAGCTCACTGAGACAAAGAGAAGAACCAACAATATAATGGCTATGAATATGATAGCACTGAACACCTCGAACCATGCCGTGACAGAGATAGGCAACATATCAGACATGTAAGAAACGAGATATGGGCTAGTGATCGTGCAATTAGATTTCATACCACCTATTTGAACAAGAACGACATATCACAAATTTGATGTCCCAATTTGCTTTTAGAGCAGAACCACAAATGAATTAAACCACTCGTCTGCGATTTGAATCCGCAACACAGGACACAGTGGTAGGCCCGTACATGCCACCGACTTGAAACAATTGACTCAACCGCTCGATAACCTCATCCAACATATACCCATGGTTCTGCGGGATGAAAATCTCAACAAGACTATCCATAAGTCACAAATAGGTCAACCAAATAGAACTTTTGTTCTGGAATCAGGTTGGCTCCACGAGGACCTACTGCCTGTTAAGATTACTTTGAGAGGTTGTGGATAGACTCGAATAGCATATTGATGTAGAACAACGAACAACAAATTACATTTATGCACCCCCAATAGCAGGTTACGTAGAAATTATCCGACAATGATCAATGGAGATACATAGTGCAGGTAACGAGAGCGTCGCCCATTTTCTCACATGTGCAACAGACTTATCATGCTACGAAAGATTTTTCAACCAATAACAAATGACGCCACCTCTTGGGGTTCGATGAGATCTTCAACGCTTTGAAGCAATTAGAATAGTAGGGATTTTATCTTGAGAATTCTCCCATCTTCTTCGCTAATTCCGTGGCAGCAAGCAGTTACACGTCCACCATGAACGGATCTGACCACGTGACGAAGTTGTGCACACAAAACCAAAATATTTTCCAGAATCTCTCATAAAGCACACGTATTCAAAGGGGATCCTGTATGTATATATTAAGGTTGCAATATCCCGGTTAACATCCAGATGCACCTCCTCACAACACAGGTTCATATCTAGCTCTCATACCATGATAGAAATAGCTAAATCATGCACAGTTACATAAATACAATTATATGAAGCACAAATGGTGCATGTGTAATCACACTCACACACACTCATTACATTCAGATCACTCTATTAAATAGAGTTTTCGAGATCCAACTTATTCCTAATTTAGAGAGAGTGCTTGAGAGAATTTCTCAACCATCAGAAACCAATTTCTCAAATATGGAATGTAAGCATTAACTGCAATAATTTGCATGGATCAGATTGCTGGTTAAGTTATAATATTTTCATGTATCGAAGTTGTTGGCCTATGTTAAATTCGGGAAGATATTTCTTCGTGGATGTTAAGGGTTTAGTGGGGGCTGGGTGGAGAACATTACATGGATGGGAATGGTTGTTGTGTTGAATTCTTATATTGCCGTGTATGGCATCTGTTGCAATATTTTTAGGCTGGTAAGATATTTCTTAATGGATGTGGATGAATTATTCTTGTTACTAGAATACTAATATTCCAAGAGAACTTGCATCACCGTTATTATTACCATTTTTTTGGTTTTCTTTGAAAGCCATTTAGTTTATAATTCTTGTATGTGTTATCTATTCATTTTTTTTGGCAGAAAACATTTCAAAGTCATTTAATTTATAATTCTAGTATAGGTTATATATTCATTCTTTCTTCATAAGAAATTTTAATTGTGGTAAGTTATGCTCATCAATATCCACTTTATGTATGGAAACATTCGCACTCATCATGGGATTGGAATTCAATGAATGGCTTTGCAACAGTCATACACATGTAATGTGATACACTTATATTGCAATGTGAGAGCGAGTATGATTTTAAGTTTAGTGAAAAGTTAAATTTTTCCACAGGTTACCCTTTCTAAAGTAGTGGTTTCACCTTTCTAAAGTAGTGGTTTCAACATGTAGTTTCATCAACTTGGATATGTGAATGAATGAAAAACATACTAAGGAAGAAACATGGAGTACTTTCTTATTCCCATTTTTTTTTTCACTTGAGAAATGCCTCTCTCATATGGACCTTGCCAATGTATAATCTAAACAATTAATAGCAACACTTGACAAAAGTCAACCCTTGAGATTCTATAAAATCTCGATAGTGGAATGCTCAAGGAATCTTTGGTATACCTAATGTGAATATTGCTGCTCTAATATTCAACTATTTTGTGGGTGAAATCAGAGAAAGAATCTATAGTGGTTCCCCATTTAGAACAACTAATTTCAAACAACTTGGTTCTAGAGATTTTATTTTCCCTAGAATTGTAGCATATAACAATTTTTTAGGTCAATTATCAAAATAGATCAAAAGCTTGATTCGATTGAATGCACTTCAAATTTTGAATGAAAGATAAGATGGAGGGATTCATTCTAGAAACTGTCTAGATGGAGCCAGTCTCAACACTTTGGGATCTCTTCACTTCTTTGACTCTTTCAAATAATAAGCTCTTTGAATTGGTTCCCAAAAGTCTCAACACATTGACTCTCATTGCTATTAGTTTTTTCAATAATAACTTAAATAACCCTATTGCCAACTCACTTATGAGTGTTAGAAAGAGGGGAAGTCTTTTAGGAAATTCAGGGACTTGAGTTAATATTTTGAGTAGCAATGATAAATTGGAGATTGTTCTGCTCGTTTCTATGCTCATAAGGAAATGATTCAAATTTATCTCTAGAATGATACTTTTTAGATGGGATTTTTGTCATCATAAAAATTATCATTGACATTATCTTTTTTCTTAATTTTGGATTCAATGTAGAAGATCTTTCAGTTGTTATTCAAAGATGGAGACAATCTAATTGGAAGCGGAGCATCTACCCATGTTTATTGTGCCAACCTACTCACAACGAAATTGTGGAGTAAAACATCTCTTATAAAACACAAAACTAAAAGTAACAAAATTAGCCATGTGTTTAAACAATGTAAACATGTTGATTATAAATGTTTAGTTAATCCCATTATAAGTTTTTTCAAAGTCGTTATTTAGGAAAGAATTCTATTTTCCTAAGTTAAGAATTTCATATTCAAAATAAGTGTCTCTATTTGACTCATAGGTTATTTATGATATTTATAAGGGTAGGAATTGCCAACTCCACTTAAGTTTGACACAATGCCAACTACATGTTACTCTATTTTTGCCATTGGTTCATTAATTTAACATTTTTTGTTCCTCTAGAAGTTATATCTTTCATTGAAAAGATATTCTTTGAGATGGAGAGCTGTTGCAACCAAGAGAAAATTAATTTTGGCTTTGATAATGAGAGCATCATATTTGTTTCTAAGTCAAATTTGGCAATGACTTTCACAACATTATGGTATCTGAAAAGACAACAGAAATTTAACCATCTCTGAGTGGAAGACTCTTCATACACCCATTTTTATAATTTGAGGTGTTTGGGTGCATAATGGTGATATGATTATCTTACATAGAGGTGAAAGTGTTTTAATGTCCTCAACTTTTCTTTTGATTCTTGTTTTCTTAAAGTAGAGGCTAAGATACCAAATTATAATAATTACTTCATGTAGTAAGGATTTTCATGTTATATAAGTGGATGTCTTCAAATGAATGTTTTTGTTACCTTATCCATTGATTTTGTTCAGTGACCATTTCAGGCTCACGCACCATTTATTCCTATTAGCCTTGTGTTCAAACCTAATTCCCCTTTTCATTTTCTTTTCTTCTTTTCCTTGTGGAATTAAAATGATGATGGGGTTAAGCCTTTAGTGGAATATTTAATTGGCTTATGGGTTTCGTTTACTCATTCTACGCATAGTAGTTTGGTGCACCCTCCCTCTGTGAGCCCATTAAGAACCACCATAAATCCTTTCATCAATTGTTATGGATGTCAATGTGGAAAGATAAAAACATTTCTACAACTAAAATGTCATCTTCTTCTCATCTCACCATTGTGTTTTATTTTCAAAAATTTGGGATGTCTCTCAAACATGAGAGAGAAGGCTATGTCAAGGCTATGTCCTCAACATTTCTTTTCATTCTTGTTTTCTTAAAGTAGAGCCTAAGATACCAAATTATAATAATTACTTCATGTAGTAAATATTTTCATTTTATAAAAGTAGATGTCCTCAATGGATGTTTTTGTTGCCATATCCACTGATTTTATTGAGTGAGCATTTGAGACTTACCCACCGTTTATTCCTATTAGCCTTGTGTTGAATCCTAATTAACCTTTTCATTTTATTTTCTTCTTTTTATTGTGGAATTAAAATGATGATGGGGTTAAGACTTTAGTTTAATATTGAATTGGTTTAGGGGTTTAGTTTACTCATCCTACCCATAGTAGTTTTGTGCAGGGTGGCTGTATGAGCCCATTAAAAACCACCATAAATCCTTTCACCAATTATTATGGATGTCAAATTGGGAAGATCAATTATTTTCTACAACTAAAATGCCATCCTCTTCTTCTCTCACCATTGTGTTTTCTTTTCAAAATGTTAGGATGTCTCTTAAGGCTATGTCAAGCCTCATTGATGCCTACCTCCCCTCCATGCCAAAAGACTGAACTAGCTTGTTCATTACTGCAATTTGATATTGTTTGTGTAATCATGTGTTTCATTCTAATTAGAGGATTCTCCATCATGTTCACATTATTGAGGATTATGTTTGTTACTTTTGTTACTATTGTTGCATACAATTTGCTATGAAATCCATGACACTTCTAGAGCTAATTTTTTTGTGTGGCTTCCAGAGTTTATAATGGAATAGATTTTAATGGAATTCAATCCATGAATTTCTCAAGTGGTAGTTGAGGGGACCCAGAGTGACCATGAGAAACATATAATAGGAATATCAAGAACTTGAAATCATACCACCACATAATCTCAAATATAATTGTGGCATTCTCATTTCTCCTTCCCACAATTATTGGTTAGACTTCAAGTAATTTTTTAGAAATTTAGTAGTATTTTCTTTAAATCGTGAAGTTGCAAGGAAAAATAATATTTTATCCCCCTCCAAACCATTTGAAAATCCCCGATAAAAAATTGATATACCCAATACTACTTTCACTTATTTAGTCCTACTTGTCATAGTGTTCCCTAACCTAAACCAATAGGTTTTTGGAATAAAAGAATTATTTTAGATATATTTTAGATTTGTAATGATTCTTAGTGAGAGTGAGATTATCACTATGCTACAAATTTAGATATTTTTTTATGTGGTTGTGGTTAATCATCTAAAAGTTGATGGACTTGGTACACATTGTTCTACATTATTTTAGGTTTATGTTTTGGATAATGTGTTAGTAATATTTTAATAGCTAGCCACTTCCCTCTTTTTAAATAGTGGTATCAACCTATTGGAATGAGAATCTATGTGGAACTTAAAAATATCAAAAAGTGTTCTACCAAGAATTTTCAAATAGTTGTTTCTTCAACTCTAAAATATTACATACAACACCAAGATCAAATCCCAATTTTTTCTATTGATGTTCCAAGGCTTTATGAATTTCTTAATACCTTTTTGGATTGTTTTTTCTTGTGATATTTTTTAATACCTTTGAGTATTGTTTGGCCATATTTTTTTAAAATAATTTTGAGTTTGTTTTTCTTAAATTTGGAAAATATTCAATCTTGAGTAGTTTGACTAGTTTTAATATATGAAATAAATAAGTAGCCATGGTTAGGGTAGATTGATTTACGATTACCAATACACAAAAATAGAACCTATGATCTCTAACTACTTGGAAACTACTTGCAATATTCACAATGATTTATTTCAAACACACATTGTAAGCTTATCTATATCTAAGAATGAACAAAGATATGATTTTATGAGAGTATTTGATGGTTTCATGTTTCACTAATGAGGTTATATGATTATTAAGCCATTTGGTAGTACTTATTTTCATGTGATAGAAGTCCAACTAATTGGCATCTCTTAGAAAAGGATGAGGCTTTATGTTAGTCCACAACAATTTTGTTGGAACAGTTAGATCATATCTAGAACTTCAATTGAAAAAAGTACCTAGTATGTGTTGCAACACTCTTAATCTCAATGTGTTTTTATTTTAAACTACTAGACATTTTTCTTGAATTCCTATTTTTTCTAGGATTGATATATAAAGGACTATAGAATTGTAGTTCATCTAATTTTTACTCACTAGTTAATAAGCAATTGCTACCTCTTATAGTTTCAATAATAAACCCTTCTTAGGGACCCTATTATCATTAGAAAACTTTGATATGCAAAGGGATTGAATTGACTAGTATTCATGATGTAGTCTAAGTTTAAATCACAATAATCAAATATTCTTGCCATGTTGTTTGCTTCAAGAGTGTCACCCTTCCTTTCCCAAGAAACTAAACCCTCATTGGAAACCTTGCAAATCATTAGGATTGGATCCATACCTTCACACAACATTTAGTTTTTATAGTAGATGGAAGGAAAAAAAAATTGTTCTTAACTTAATTCTAGTCATTATTGCACATGACCCTTGAGTCGTTTTTTTATTCACATTTGAGCAATTTAGGTGATATCATAATATATTAGGAGCTGGAATATTTGGTATTTTTATGAAGGGCCTATGTAAGGTTTAACATTTATACTCTATAATACATAAGCATCAGTTAGGGTGACAATAATTACTCTTGTTAGTAACATTTCTTTTATTTGTTTTTCTATACTTGTACAATTATTTAGTAACCCAATGGGAATTTTTTTTGCAGCATTGTAACATATCACTAGCTATTTTTGCATTATGCTTATCCTAAAGAAGAGTTTTCTCCAATGTCAATGAACTGTAATTATTTGTGCATTATGTTTAGTAAAATACAGTTCTATTTGTGCACCATGCTAATTAGTTATTGGATAACTTTTTTTTGGTAGAATTTTATATGCCATTTTTTATCATTACAAAGTTCATTTCTCCTTGAATAAATTTATTTTTTCACCTTTTGTAATAGATTAATTTATTTTGGTGGGGATAGAAATATGCCTATTTAATTTACTATTTTTCTTTAATGGCATTTATATAGGATTCTGATTACTTTTTCTACATTATGAAACTAGATATAACTCATTAACTTGGAACAAGTTTTGGAAGCCTTTTTGCCCCAACTTGTAACAATGTTTGCTTTGTGAAATTACTAATAACTCAATAGAAGGGCTAATTTTTACCTTGAGTTTCAAGAATTTTTCTTTCTAAAAGCTTTTGAAAGTTTATATAGCCACCTAATAAATCAAACTAATTTACGCATTGTTGAGGCTACATCATGGTCATGTCAAAGAATAACACCGAGATAGGGTGGGGAATTAAAAGTGTGACTAGGAGTGCCTGACGTCAAAGAATTCATGAACTAGAAGATGATTTCTTTAAAATGATGTCGGTTTGTTGATTTGTGGCCTTAGCATTAGTTTGATTTGTTTAAAATGGTGTGGGTTTTTTTCTTTGTGGCCTTAGGATTAGTTTGAGTGGCTTAGACTGTATCTTCCACAAAATAGTTGATTGCTTTAAAATTATGTAGGTTTGGTGTTTTGCAGCCATAGGACTAGTTGTTGGACTTGGTTGGACTCCATCTTCTGCAAAAGAGTTAAGGGTACTATATTAAATTTAAGTAGAGGAGAATGATATAACAATCACACGGGTATTAGATGAATTTTAGTTAGAGGGGTGTTTAATGTGAATTCAGACCTAAGGTATCAACATTTTGTCATTGAATGTTTACAAGTAACATGAATTTATTAAAAAATTGGTGAGAAATTAGTTTGTCTTTTAATATGGGGTAGTTCAAATGATCATTAGTGATAGTGCATGTGAAAGTGAAAAACATCTTCCCCAAAGCTTATGCAATTTAAACTAATTATTTAAATTCACCCAATATTTTTACCTCTTTGATTGAGTTGTACTAATTAACGGCTAAAAAATATCAATACATAAAAATGATTCTCATTTTCTTCATATTTCAATATCCACATATAATTAACTTAACAAAATCCTATTTTTAGCACTCAACTCATATCTTTAATTTTTAAAATGCTGCATAACTACCATCTGACTACACAAAATTTTTTATCAACCAAATAATCGAACATTCAGTTTATCCACCTGGAATATATTGTATTTTCCCACATCTCACAATTCATAAAAAGAAATACAAAGAAGAGTATAAAGCAGATGAACAAATGATCGTAAGCATCTTTGGGCTTGGCGCAATGACGCAGCTAGTGAGGTAAAACCGAGGCGCGTCAATTGCTGGTTGAAAACTATTTCCAACCCCCCTCGTTGGCCTTGGCTCGCATTTGGCTTGGGCTCCAAATAATTCAAATTTTCAAACTGGTAGCAAACTATAAATACAGGAGACGAAATTTGGATGGCTGGGATTGCTGGTTAAGTTATAATATTGTCCTGTATCGAAGTTGTTGGCCTATGTTAAATTCGGGAAGATATTTCTTCGTGGATGTTCAGGGTTTAGTCGGGGCTCGGTGGAGAACGTTACATGGATAGGAATGGCTGTTGAGTTGAATTCTTATATTGTCCTGTATGGCATCTGTTGCAATATGGTTAGTCCGGTAAGATATTTTTTAATGGATGTGGATGAATTATTTTGGTTACTACCAATACTCCAAGAGAGTTTGCATCACAGTTATTATTACTATTTTTTTGGTTTTCTTTCAGAGCCATTTAGTTTATAATTCTGTATGTGTTATCTATTCATTCTTTTGATATAAAATATTTCGAAGCCATTTAATTTATAATTCTAGTATAGGTTATATATTCATTCTTTCTTCATAAAACATTTTAATTGTTGTAAGTTATGCTCATCAATATCAACTTTATGTACGGACGGAAACTGGTCATGGGATTGGAATTCAATGAATGGCTTTTTATCCTTTCTAAAGTAGTGTTTTCAACATGTAGTCTCATCAACTTGGATATGTGAATGAATGAAAAACATACTAAGGAGGAAACATGGAGTACTTTCTTATTCCCAATTTTTTTTTTCACTTGAGAAATGCCTCTCTCATATGGCCTTGCCAATGTATAATCAAAACAATTAATAGCAACACTTGACAAAAGTCAACCCTTGAGAGTCTATAGAATCTAGATAGTAGAATGCTCAAGGAATCTTTGGTCTACCTAATGTCAATATTGGTGCTCTAATCTTCAACTATTTTGTGGGTGAAATCAGAGAAAGAATCTGTAGAGGTTCCCCATTCAGAACAACTAATTTCAAACAACTTGGTTCTAGAGATTTTATTTTCCCTAGAATTGTAGCATATAACAAAAATTTTTAGGTCAATTATCAAAATAAATCAGAAAGTTGATTCTATTGAATGCACTTCAAATTTTGAAGCAAAGATTAGATGGAGGGATTCATCCTAGAAACCATATAGATGGAGCCATTCTCAACACTTTGCCATCTCTTCACTTCTTTGACTCTTTCAAATAATGAGCTCTTTGAATTGGTTCCCAAAAGTCTCAACACATTGACTCTCATTGCTGTTAGTTTTTTCAATAATAACTTAAACAACCCTATTGCCAACTCACTTATGAGTGTTACAAAGAGGGGAAGTCTTTTAGGAAATTCAGGGACTTGAATAAAATTTTTTTAGTAGAAATGATAAATTGGAGATTGTTTTGCTAGTTTCTATGCTCATAAGGAATGATTCATATTTATCTCAAGAATGATACTTTTTAGATGAGATTTTTGTCATCATAAAAATTATCATTTAAATTATCTTTTCCTTAATTTTGGATTCAATGTACAAGGGATTTCAGTTGTTATTCAAAGATGCAGACAATGTAATTGGAAGTGGGGCATCAACCCATGTTTATTGTGCCAACCTACTCGCAACTAAATTGTGGAGTAAAACATCTCTTATAAAACAGAAAACTAAAAGTAACAAAATTAAGCATGTCTATAAACAATGTAAAGATGTTGAAGATAAATGTTTAGTTAATCCCATTATAAGCTTTTTCAAAGTCTTACAGAAAGAATTCTATTTTCCTATGTTAAGAATATCATATTCAAAATAAGTGTCTCTATTTGACTGATAGGTTATTTATGATATTTATAAGGGTAGGAATTGCCAACTCCACTTAAGGTTGACACAATGGAAGCTACATGTTATTCTATTTTTGCCATTGGTTCATTAATTTAACATTTTTTGTTCCTCTAGAAGTTATATCTTTCATTGAAAAGATATTCTTTCAGATGGAGAGCTCTTGCAATCAAGAGAAAATTAATTTTGGCTATGGTAATGAGAGCATCTTATTTGTTTCTAAGTCAAATTTGGCAATGACTTTCACAACATTATGGTATCTAAAATGAGAAGAGAAATTTGACCATCTCTGAGTGGAAGACTCTTCATACACCCACTTTTATAATTTGAGGTGTTTGGGTGCATAATGGTGATATGATTATCTTACATAGAGGTGGAAGTGTTTTAATGTCCTCAACTTTTCTTTTGATTCTTGTTTTCTTAAAGTAGATTCTAAGATACCAAATTATAATAATTACTTCATGTACTAAAGATTTTCATGTTATAAAAGTAGATATCTTCAATGGATGTTTTTGTTGCCCTATCCACTTATTTTATTGAGTGAGCTTTCTAGGCTTACCCACCATTTATTCATATTAGCCTTGTCATGAATCCTAATTCACCTTTTTATTTTATTTTCTTCTTTTTATTGTAGAATTAAAATGATGATGGGGTTAAGACTTTAGTTTAATATTGAATTTGCTTAGGGGTTTAGTTTACTCATCCTACCCATAGTAGTTTTGTGCAGCCTCACTCTATGAGCCCATTAAAATCCACCATAAATCCTTTCATCAATTATTATGGATGTTAAATTAGGAAGCTAAAGTATTTTCTAGAACTAAAATGCCATCATCTTCTTCTCTCACCATTGTGTTTTCTTTTCAAAATGTTAGGATGTCTCTCAATCATGAGAGAGAAGGCTATGTCAAGCCTCATTGGTGCCTAATGCCCCTCCATGCCAAAAGACTAAACTGGCTTATTCACACTATTGTTGCATACAATTTGCTATGAAATCCATGACACTTCTAGGGCTAATTTTTTTGTGTGGCTTCTAGAGTCTATAATGGAATAGATTTTAGTGGAATTCAATCCATGAATTTCTCAAGTGGTATTTGAGGGGACGGAGAGTGGCCATGAGAAACACATAATAGGAATATCAAGAACTTGAAATCATACCACCACATAATCTCAAATATAATTGTGGCATTCTCATTTCTCCTTCCCACAATTATTGGCTACACTTGACTAATTTTTTAGAAATGTAGTAATATTTTCCTTAAATCATGAAGTTGCAAGGAAAAATAATATTTTGACACCCTCCCAAACAATTTGAAAATCCCCCATAAAAAATTGATATACCCAACACTACTTTCACTTATTTAGTCCTACTTGTCATAGGGTTCCCTAACCTAAACCAATAGGTTTTTGGAATCGAAGAATTCTTTTAGATATATTTTAGATTTGTAATGATTGTGAGTGAGAGTGAGATTATCACTGTGCTACAAATTTAGATATTTTTTTATGTGGTTGTGGCTAATCATCTAAAATTTGATGTACTTGGTACACATTGTTCTACATTATTTTAGGTTTATGTTTTGGATAATGTGTTAGTAATATTTTAATAGCTAGCCACTTCCCTCTTTTTAAATAGTGGTATCAACCTATTGGAATGAGAATCTATGTGGAGCTTAAAAATATCAAAAAGTGTTCTACCAAGAATTTTTGAATAGTTGTTTCTTCAACTCTAAAATATTACATACAACACCAAGATCAAATCCCAATTTTTTCTATTGATGTTGCAAGGCTTTATGAATTTCTTAATACCTTTTTGGATTGTTTTTTCTTGTGATATTTTTTAATACCTTTGAGTATTGTTTGGCCATATTTTTTTTAAATAATTTTGAGTTTGTTTTTCTTAAATTTGGAAAATATTCCAACTTGAGTAGTTTGATTATTTTTAATATATGAAATAAATAAATAGCCATGGTTAGGGTAGATTGATTTACTATTACCAATACACAAAAATAGAACATATGATCCTTAACTACTTGGCAACTACTTGCAATACTGACAAGGATTTATTTAAAACACACATTGTAAGCTTATCTATATCTAATAATGAACAAATATATGATTTTATGAGAGTATTTGATGGTGTCATGTTTCACTAATGACGTTATAGGAGTATTAAGCCATTTGGTAGTACTTATTTTCATGTGATCCAAGTCCAACTAAATGGCATCTTTGAGAAAAGGATGAGGCTTGATGTTAGTCTACAACAATTTTGTTGGAACAATTACAGCATGTCTAGAACTTCAATTGAAAAAAGTACCTAGTATGAGTTGCAACACTCTTAATCTCAATGTGTTTTTATTTTAAACTACTAGACATTTTTCTTGAATTCCTATTTTTTCTAGTATTGATATATAAAAGACTATAGAATTGTAGTTCATCTAATTTTTACTCACTAGTTAATAAACAATTGCTACCTCTTATAGTTTCAAAAATAAACCCTTCTTAGGTACCCTATTATCATTAGAAAACTTTGATACACAAAGGGATCGAGTTGACTAGTATTCATGATGTAATCTAGGTTTAAATCACAATAACCAAATATTCTTGGCATGTTGTTTGCTTCAAGAGTATCATCCCCCCTTGCCCAAGAAACTAAAGCCACATTGGAAACCTTGCAAATCATTAGGATTGGATCCATACCTTCATACAAGATTTAGTTTTTATAGTAGATGAAAAGAAAAGAAAAAATGTTCTTAACTTATTTCTCGTCATTATGGCACATGACCCTTCAGTCATTTTTTTATTCACATTTAATTAATTTAGGTGATATCAAATATATTAGGAGCTGGAATATTTGGTATTTTTATGAAAGGCCTATGTAAGGTTTAACATTTATACTCTATAATACATAAGCTACAATAATTACTCTTGTTCGTAACATTTCTTTTATTTGTTTTTCTATACTTGTACAATTATTTAGTAATGCAATGGGATTTTATTTGTCAATGAACTATAATTATTGCATTATGCTTATCCTAAAGAAGAGTTTTCACCAATGTCAATGAACTATAATTATTTGTGCATTATGTTTAGTAAAATACAGTTCTATTTGTGCACCATGCTAATTAGTTATTGGATAATTTTTTTGGTAGAATTTTATATGCCATTATTTATCATTACAAAGTTCATTTCTCCTTGAATAAATTTATTTTTTCACCTTTTGTAATAGATTAATTTATTTTGGCTGGGATAGAAATATGCCTATTTAATTTACTATTTTTCTTTAATGGCATTTCTATAGGATTTTGTTTACTTTTTCTACATTATGAAACTAGATATAACTCATTAACTTGGAACAAGTTTTGTCTGTGCAGTTCATAATTGAAGCCTTTTCGCCCCAACTTGTAACAATGTTTGCTTTGTGAAATTACTAATAACTCATTAGAAGGGATAATTTTGGATGTTCTTACCTTAAGTTTCAAGAATTTTTCTTTCTAAAAGCTTTTGAATGTTTATATAGCCACCTAATAAATCAAACTAATATTTTTCTTTCCTAATTTAGGCATTGTTGAGGCTACATCATGGTCATGTCAAAGAATAACACTCAGATAGGGGGGGAATTAAAAGTGTGACGAGTGCCAGACCTCAAAGAATTCATGAACTAGAAGATGATTTCTTTAAAATGATGTGGGTTTGTTGATTTGTGGCCTTAGCATTAGTTTGATTTCTTTAAAATGGTGTGGTTTTTTTTCTTTGTGTCCTTAGGATTAGTTTGAGTGGCTTAGACTGTATCTTCCACAAAATAGTTGATTGCTTTAAAATTATGTAGGTTTGATGTTTTGATGCCTTAGGACTAGTTGTTGGACTTGGTTGGACTCCATCTTCTGCAAAAGAGTTAAGGGTACTATATTAAATTTAAGTAGAGGAGAATGATATAACAATCACATGGGTATTAGATGAAGTTTAGTTGGAGGTGTATTTAATGTGAATTCAGACCTAAGGTATCAACATTTTGTCATTGAAAGTTTACAGGTGACATGAATTTTTTTAAATATTGGTGAGAAATTAGTTTGTGTTTTAATATGGGGTAGTTCAAATGATCATTAGTGATAGTGCATGTGAAAGTGAAAAACATCTTCTCCAAAACTTATGCAATTTAATGTAATTATTCTAATTCACCAAATATTTTTTAACTCTTTGATTGAGTTGTACTAATTAAAGGCTAAAAACTATCAATACATAAAAATCATCCTCATTTTCTTCATATTTCAATATCCATATTTAATTAACTTAACAAAATCCTGTTTTTAACACTCAACTCATATCCTTAATTTTTAAAATGCTGCATAACTACCATCTGATTACAGATAAAACATTCAGTTTATCAACCTGAAAAAATGAAATATATTGTATTTTCCCACATCTCACGATTCAGAAAAAGAAATACAAAGAAGAGTATAAAGCAGATGAACAAATGATCGTAGGCATCTTAGGCATCTTTGCGCTCGGGGCAATGACGCAGCTAGTGAGGTAAAACCGAGGCGCGTCAATTGCTGGTTGAAAACTATTTCCAAGCCCACTCGTTGACCTGGGCTGCGCCTTGGCCTTCGAGAATTTTTGGAGGGCTAGCATTTGTCTCGGGCTCCAAATAATTCAAGTTTTCAAACTGGTAGCACACTATAAATACAGGAGACGAATTGTCCGTGGCCGGGATTGCTGGTTAAGTTACAATATTGTTCTGTATGGAATTTTTTGGCCTATGTTAAATTCGGGAAGATATTTCTTCGTGGATGTTCAGGGTTTATTCGAGACTGGGTGAAAAACATCACATGGATGGGACTGGCTGTTGAATTTTTATAGTGTCCTGTTGCGCTATGGTAAGTCTGGGAAGATACTTCTTAATAGATGTGGATAAACTATTCTGGTTACCAGAATACCAATACTAGCTGCTATTATTATCATTTTTTGGTTTTCTTTCAAAGCTAATTAGTTTATAATTCTAGTATATGTTGTTTATTCATTCTTTCTGCACAAAACATTTCAAAACAATTTAGTTTATAATTCTAGTATATTTTATCTATTCATTCTTTCTGCAGAACACATCTTAATTGTGGTAGGTTATGCCCCTCAATATAAACTTTATGTACAAATGCATTGGGCATGGGTTTGGAATTAGAAGAATGGCTTTGCAACAGTGATACAAATGCCAAGTGTTGTGTTTATATTGCAATTTGTAAGCCATATGGGTATGATTTTAAGTTTAGTGAAAAGCTAAATTTTTCCATAGGTTATCCATTCTAATGTAGTGTTTTCAATGTGTAGTCTCATCAACTTGGATATGTGAATGAATGAAAAACATACTAAGGAGGAAACTTGTAGTGCTTTCTTATTCCCAAAAATTGCTGTCTTTTCTTTCAAAGGAGAAATGCCTCTCTCATATGGGCCTTGCCAATGTATAATCTAAGCAGTTAATGGCAATCCTTGACAAATCTAAACTCTTGAGAGTAGCAACAATGTCAATCATAGAATGCTCAAGAAATCTTGGGTTGACCTAATGTCAGTATTCCAATAATCACTTAAACATCCCCATTGCCATCTCACTTATAGTGGTAGACAGAGGGGAAGTCTTTTAACAAATTCAACTATTTGAGTTAATATTCTCAGTAGCAATGATAAATTGGAGATTGATTTGAGTTAATATTTTCAGTAGAAAAGATAAATTGGAGATTGTTTGTCTTGTTTCTATGCTCATAAGGAATGATTCATATTTATCTCTAAAAATTCTCATTGAAAATTATAGTTTTCTTAATTTTGGATTGAATGTAGAAGAGCTTTAAGTTGTTATTGAAAGATTGAGATAATGTAATTGGAAGTGGGGCATCTACCCAAGTTTATTGTGCCAACCTACTCACAAGGAAATTGTGGCAGTAAAACAACTCTTATAAAACACAAAAATTGATATACAATATATCAATATGGAGAAATATAAATATAAAAGTAACAAAATTAACCATGTCTATAAACAATGTAAACATGTTGAGAATAAATGTTTAGTCAATCCGATTATGAGCTTTGTCAATGCCATTATTTAGGAAGGAATTCTATTTGGTATGATCTTTTGTCCACTCCATAGCTTCCTAAGTTAAAAATATCATATTCAAAATAATTGTCTCTATTTGACTCATAGGTTATTTATGAGATTTATAAGGGTAGGAATTGCCAGCTCCACTTATGGTTCACACAATGTCATCTACATGTTGCTCTATTTTTTCCATTCGTTCATTAATTTCACCTTTTTTGTTCCCCTAAAAGGTATATCTTTCATTGAAAAAATATTCTTTCAGATGGAGAGTTGTTGCAACCTAGAGAAAATAATTTTGGCTACCCTAATGAGAGCATCATATTTGTTTCTCAGTCATGTTTAGCTATGACTTTCACAAAATTATGGTATCCAAAATGATGAGATAAATTTAATCATCTCTTAGTCTAAGGCACTTCATATGCCCATTTTTGTAATTTGAGGTGGGTCGTGCATAATGGAGATATGCTTATCTTAAATGGACAGAAAAGTCTTTTAATTTCATCAACTTTTATTTTGATTCTTGTTTTCATAAAGTAGAGCCTAAGATACCAAATTATAATAATCACTTAATGTAGCAAGGATTTTCATGTTATAAAAGTGGATGGCTTCAAATGAATGTTTTTGTTGGCCTATACATTCATTTTGTCAGTGACCATTACAGGCTAAGAGGCCATTCATTCTTACACACCATTTATTCCTATTAGCCTTGTGTTGAAACCTAATTCCCCCTTTCATTTTATTTTCTTCTTTTTCTTGTGGAATTAAAATGATGACGGAGTTAAGACTTTAGTGGAATATTGAATTGGCTTAGGGGTTTACTTCACTCATCCTACCATTGTAGTTTGGTGCAGCCTCTTTGTATGAGCCCATTAAGAACCACCATAAATCCCTTCATCAATTATTATGGATGTCAAATTGGGAAGCTCAATTATTTTCTACAACTTAAATTCCATCCTCTTCTCCTCTCACCATTGTGTTTTCTTTTCAAAACTTTCAGATTTCTCTCAATCATGAGAGAAAAGGCTATGGCAAGTCTCATTGATGCCTACTTCCCCTCCATGCCAAAGGACTAAACTAGCTTTTTCATTACTACAATTTGATATTGTTTGTGTAATCATATGTTTCATTCTAATTAGAGGATTAGTCATCATGTTCACCTTATTGAGGATTATGTTTGTTATTTGTGTTACTATTGTTGCACAGAATTTGCTATGAAATCCATGACACTTCTAGGGCTCATTTTTTTGTGTGGCTTAGAGAGTCTATAATGGAATAGATTTTAATGGAATTCAATCTATGATCGTCTCAAGTGGTAGTTGATGGGAATGAGAGCTGTCATGAGAAACACATAATAGGAAGATCAAGAACTTGAAATCATACCACCACATAATCACAAATATAATTATGGCATTCTCATTTCTCCTTCTCACAATTATTGGTTACACTTCTAGTAATTTTTTATCCACGCAGTAATATTTTCTTTAAATCATGAAGTTGCAAGGAAAAATAATATTTTGACACCCTCCCAAACCATTTGAAAATCCCCCATAAAAAATTGATATAACCAATACTACTTCCACTTATTTAGCCCGACTTGTCATAGGGTTCCCTAACCTAAACCAATAGGTTTTTGGCATAGAAGCATTATTTGAGATATATTTTAGATTTTTAATGATTGTGAGTGAGAGTGCATTTATCACTATGCTACAAATTTAGATATTTTTTTAATATATTAAACCTTGAGTAGTTTGTTTATTTTTAATATATGAAATAAATAAATAGCCATGATTAGGATAGATTGATTTCTTATAGAGAGGGATAGTATTTTATGTAACTAGTGCCAATACACAAAAATAGATCCTATGATCTCTAACTATTTGGCTACTACTCGCAACACTCAGAAGGACTTATTTCAAACCCTCATTGTAAACCCTCATTGCAAGCGTAGATATATCTAAGAATGAGTCTTGTATGTTGTCATGTTTCACTAATGAGGTTGTAGGAGTATTAAGCCATTTGGTGGTACTTAATTTCATGTGATGAAGTCCAACTAAATGGAATCTTTGAGAAAAGGATGAGGCTTGATGTTAGTCCCCAACAATTTTGTTGGAACAATTACACCATTTCTAGAAGTTGAATTGAAACAAGTACCTAGTATGTGTTGCAACACTCTTAATCTCAATGTGTTTTTATTTTAAACTACTAAACATTTTTCATGAATTCCTGTGATTTTAGATACCATAATGTTGTGAAAGTCATTGCCGATTTGACTTAGAAACATATACGATGCTCTCATTACCATAGCCAAAATCAATTTTCTCTTGGTTGCAACAGCTCTCCATTTGAAAGAATATCTTTTCAATGGAAGCTATAGAGGAACAAGAAACATTAAATTAATGAACCAATGGCAAAAATAGAATAACATGTAGCTGGCATTGTGTCAACCTTAAGCAGAGTTGGCAATTCCTACCCTTATAAATCTCATAAATAACCTATGAGTCAAATAGAGACACTTATTTTGAATATGATATTCTTAACTTAGGAAAATAGAATTCTTTCCTAAATAACCACTTTGAAAAAGCTTATAATGGGATTAACTAAACATTTACCGTCAACATGTTTACATTGTTTATAGACATGGTTAATTTTGTTACTTTTAGTTTTGTGTTTTATAAGAGATGTTTTACTCCACAATTTAGTTGTGACTAGGTTGGCACAATAAACATGGGTAGATGCCCCACTTCCAATTACATTGTCTCCATCTTTGAATAACAACTAAAAACTCTTCCACATTGAATCCAAAATTAAGAAAAAGATAATTTCAATGGTAATTTTTATGATGACAAAAATCCCATCTAAAAAGTATCATTCTAGAGATAAATATGAATCATTCCTTATGAGCATAGAAATGAGCATAAGAATCTCCAATTTATCATTGCTACTCAAAATATTAACTCAAGTCCCTGAATTTCCTAAAAGACTTGCCCTCTTTCTAACATAAGTGAATTGGCAATAGGGTTGTTTAAGTTATTATTGAAAAAACTAATAACAATGAGAGTCAATGTGTTGAGACTTTTTGGAACCAATTCAAAGAGATCATTATTTGAAAGAGTCAAAGAAGTGAAGAGATCGCAAAGTGTGGAGAATGGCTCCATCTATATGGTTTCTAGAATGAATCCCTTCATCTTATCTTTCCTTCAAAATTTGAAGTGCATTCAATAGAATCAACTTTCTAATTTATTTCGATAATTGACCTAAAAAAATTTGTTATATGCTACAATTCTAGGTAATATAAAATCTCTAGAACCAAGTTGTTTGAAATTAGTTGTTCTGAATGGGGAACCACTACAGATTCTTTCTCTCATTTCACCCACAAAATAGTTGAAGATTAGAGTAGCAATATTGACATTAGGTAGACCAAAGATTCCTTGAGCATTCTACTATTGAGATTGTTGCTATAGACTCTCAAGGGTTGACATTTGTCAAGTGTTGCTATTAAGTGTTTAGATTATACATTGGCAAGGACCATATGAAAGAGGCTTTTCTCAAGTGAAAAAAAAATTGGGAATAAGAAAGTACTCCATGTTTCCTCCTTAGTATGTTTTTCATTCATTCACATATCCAAGTTGATGAGACTACATGTTGAAAACACTATTTAGAAAATAAAACCTGTGGGAAAATTTAACTTTTCACTAGTTAATTTTTACTCACTAGTTAATAAACAATTGCTACCTCTTATAGTTTCAATAATAAACCCTTCTTAGGGACCTTATTATCATTAGAAAACTTTGATACATAAAGGGATTAAGTTGACTAGTATTCATGATGTACTCTATGTTTAAATCACAATAATCAAATATTTTTGGCATGTTGTTTGCTTCAAGAGTGTCACCCCTCCTTGCCGAGGAAAGTAAACCCTCATTGGAAACCCTGCAAATCATTAGGATTGGATCCATACCTTCACACAATATTTAGTTTTTAGAGTAGATGGAAAGAAAAAAAAATTATTCTTAAATTATTTCTGGTCATTATGGCACATGCTCCTTTTGCCTCGGTGATTGTTGCAGGATTTCATCATACTGAGCAATAATATTGAAGTAGATTTCCATAAAAGGGGCCCTTTTGTCATTGAAAATATAGTTGTTCCGCCACTTACAAATGCACCAGAAAGTAATGATAAAAATTGATCTCCATGAATCTTTTTGTTTGTTTCACCATAGAAATGCTTCATTTATTGAGGCATGAGACATATGCTAGATTCCAAAACATTTCTCCAAAAGTAGCCATAATTGATGAGATCCCTTGCAATTGAGAAATAAGTGAAAGTTATCTTCCTCTCCTGATCTGCAAATAGGACAATTACCCGGACCCTGCCATCCACGCTTTTTTAAATTCTCCCACAACAGATTCTTATTATGGAAGGATAGCCATGCAAAAAAAGACCATTTTGGATGGACACCGAGATTTCCAGTAAATGCACTGTGTTGGATACCTATACCAATAGGTTTCATATTTCATGATTGGCAAATTCAAAAGCCAAATATGCTCTGCTTTGCTGATACAAAGAATCCCATATTTCCAAGGAAAGGCAAGGTGTGTACATGCCTTCATACTTATTAAATTTTGATGGGTGGTCCAACAGTCTAATCTGGATCATGCCATTTTCAATTTTCTGTTGTAGAATAGAGAAAGAAGTCTGTCCAAACTGTTTAATCTTGGCAGATCAATAGTTAGGCGGAGAAGCTAAGGTTCCCAACTGCTTAATCTGGGGCCTTGGAAGAAATAAGGGTAGTGCTAGATAGGAAATCAAAGGAAAAATCCAATGGAAAAGAAAGGCACACATAAGGGTCGCAAGTCCAAGGCACCCTCCAAGAAGAACAAAAAGGCTAGGCAAAAGAATGGTAGGTAGAGGGGTTGCATGAGAAGTGGTGTTCCTTCCAAACTGAATCTTGCTGATCAATACAAGGAAAACAACACAATGGAGCATGTCTAACTTCCCTTTTTCTTGTTCTACACTCATTACTAACATCCCTTCACCAGTTGTGTTTATGAAAGAAATTCAAAGTTTTATGTTGGTTCTTGTATCATAAAGAGCCACATTTCTTGTGCAAATTTCTTTTCATTTTGATCTACTCCCTAAGCTAAGTTGTTTTAAAAAAAAAACTTAGTGATATCACTCTTTCTTCACCCTCTCCCTCCATATTAACCCTTAACTTCTATTTTATCTAACTCCCTATGTCACCCTTTCCCTACTATTATAACACCATGGTGTATAAACCCTAAGCATTCTATAAATATCCCCTCCTTGGCATTATAGCCATATGATTCATTACCAGGGAATCAAATTGACATCTAGTCAGTTTGAGAACCCAAGCCTAACCTCTTTTCCACCTTCACAAACTCATCTACCTACCCAACCCTTCATTTTGCCTAAAAAACCTTGGTAAACCCTTTTTGCACCCTTTAATCCGCTCAAAAGGCAAAAATACCTTGAAAACCCACTTTTTTCGCTTTATCCTAAGTTCGGGATGTATGCGCGTTTGATACAAAATACATTTAAAAAACTATTTTTTGTGCATTTATCCAAAGTTTGAGGTGAGCGCGACTTTGCGAAAGAAATTTCATCAAAAACCCATTTTTCCTAAGTTTTGTGATTAGCGCGCTTTGATAAAAATACATAAGAAAACCATGCAATTCGCGGAAAAATCTAAGGATCCTGCCGGGCACAAATCCCAAGGAAAGTAATATTTTAATGCCCTCCCGATGCCGTATCATCCGCGCAGGTCATTGGCCCGTCAACCATCCGATCAAGCACCTTTCATCCGAAGGTTGACGCGGATATCGGATCGGCCCCGACATCCAAAAGATATCGTCTGATATCTGTCAGAGGCTGACATCAGGCCTTGGCCACGCATCGCCCCCAAATCGTATCAGAGCCCCCTCTGACAGATTCCTCTCCGTATCAAAAGCGATGCGATACGATACCGCTGTGGTTTCCGGTTTTCCGTCAATCCGCCTACCAGCATCAGCGCCGC
>APFE030101981.1:53063-86886 GCA_000404065.3 Pinus taeda
ATTGCCACCAGAATGATAAATGTGCTTAACTACAGGACAAGCTCCCAGCTGATCAAAATGGGAATTGCCAACAGGACTGAGACCATTTCAATGGTCAAAAGGGTCCTGACACTAAGAAACCTGGTACAGACCCTGGAAAGAAGAAGCCAGGATATGCAGGCAGATATCAATAAGTTCCAGGACAGGTTCATGGCATTACAAAACAGAGGTATTCCTAGTTTGATGGAGCCCTCAGGAAGGCTACTTTCACATGAAAAATATGCCAAGAGAGTCAACACTTTTGCTGCCAATCAGATTGCAGAGACAGCCAACACATCAGCAGAAACAGGGCCAGCAACAGGACAGACCCTTTTCAACAGGGTGGAGAGCTTATTTTTCATTATGAATGAAATCACTCACTTGTTTGATGAGCCTCCCAATTCTTACAAGTATACAGAGGCAGATGAGACCATGGGGTCAATTTTGAGGCATCAATTGCCTACACAGGAAGTCTGGAATAATTTAATACAATTACTGTTAAACCAAAGCCAGTAATTATGTTTTTCTTTTTGAAATATTTAAAATTTTCATACACAGGAAAATAAGGATATATCACCAGGTATGCGGAAAGAGGCTGAGCCAACTCAGCACAGCTATTCGGCCACCACAGCAGCACTCGCAGTCACAAGTGACAGGGCCAAAAAGCTACAGAAGGACAGAGCTGCACAAACACGTCACTCAGCAGTTATAACAAAGCATTCAACCGACTCAGTGAGCTACAAAGGTCGAAATCTTCTGACAGGAGTAAAGAGCATTTATGTTGTATTAAAGGCTGTAATAACTTCTTATCTACTATTTCTGTACGAATTAAAGAAGATATTTTATCTCTCAGATGACTCAATGCCTGAGATATTTTGTATGAAACACTTCTATATATTCCCCCTCGCATAAGTTAGCAGGGGTTGGACGTTGGATGTCGGAGATTGTTCATATCTATTCTATTGTTCTTTACTGTAACTCTCAGAGAAGTAATACAAAAGATGATGGAATTTCAAAAGCTCTGTGTTGCTTGATGTTTTCTGGTGTTTAGCTGAAAGTTGCAGGATTCCTGCGTATCTCATGGCACAATAAGTTTTTCTTATAACTCTTTGTTATGTGTTTTGTTATCTTTCATATCTCTTTCATGTTTCCTGTGTCTTACAGTTTATAGAAAGGAAAAAGAATAGTTCCAGGAAATAATCACAGATTACCCTGAACTCAATCTAAGCTATTCTGAATGTTTTTCTTCAGTTATAGTAATGAAGGTGTAATTCTTAAATGCTACCCTTTCACACTATACCTTTCACAATGATTATTGTTTTAGGAATTCAAGTTTTCTCCCGAGGAATACTTCTCTTTCTCACACCCCAGCTTAGTGGAAAATTCTTAATTGCTTTTCACTGGTTGTTTACATTCCACCATCATAAATTCAAGTTTGTTTCGTGAAGTATCTAATGGCCCTGTAACTCCAGCTACTCAAACTCAAGATTTCAAGAAACCAATAGCCACAGACTCCATTTCCCAATGGACTAACATTATCTGCAGACCTCCACTTTAATTAACAGAAAGACATCCTCCCAACCAAACATAAACCAAAAACCTTAACTTCATAGCTAGCCTAATATCACCACAGAACAGAGAAAAACATTATAGAGAGAGCCCTCTCTGATTACAGCTGGGCTAGAAGTTGTAATCTAAAGACTGGTTAGTGGTTACCACGGTCGTATTCCCTTGGGAGTCATAGGGAACAAACTGGGTGTTAACGCACTGGAAAGAGATAATGCGTGAGGACTGACTACGACTAATCAAACTTTGGTAAATGTCTATTACCCGAATGGAACCCATCCCATATGAATTTCTACATATAAGAAAGTCATGCTCCAACGAGTGGAATATGCCATAGTTCCTGAGACGTGTCCTGATTCGGTCCCATTTCAGAGCAATATCAGCCGACATTTGTAAACTTTCGGCATCACACCAGATAGGGATTGGACCCTGCCATCTTGTCATCAATCTATCCCAGAAGAAAATTCCTTTCCTATGAAGAAAAGTCAGCAAGGATTCAGGAACACAGATCTCCTTTGTACCACTGAGAAAAATATATTTCCCTATAAGAATCGTTTTTCCTGATTGGAAACACCATATTAAATTCTTCAGCAACAGACTTCCGATTTTGCGGAGGCTTAACCAAATTGATGATCGATAAGAGGATCATATCCTTCCTTTCGTGAATCAAAAGGATATGTTGTTTCTACCCATACACTTTGCCTGGACTGTGTTGCTCCAAAGCCCTACCTCATAAATCCCCAACCACATAGTCTTGCACAAAAGGGCCTTTCCGAAAGTCCTCAAGTCTAATAGACCCCATCCACCCATGCTTTGTGGCAGAGAAATATAGGATTGTTTCGAGAGGTGATATTTCCTTTTTTCCACCTGACCACGCGAGACGAAATTTGCAGTAAGCTTGTTCATTGATTGAATTATGCTCACCGGAAGGAAAAACAGATGAGCCCAGTAAACTACCAACTAATTTAAAACAGATTGCGCCAAATTAACTCTCCCCGCCAAAGAAAGGCATCTATACTACCAAACTGATATCTTCTTGTAGTATCTCTCAGCGATCCATTGCCAATCCTTCTTTGAGTAACCATTGTAACATATCACTAGCTATTTTTGCATTATGCTTATCCTAAAGAAGGGTTTTCTCCAATGCCAATGAACTATAATTATTTGTGCATTGTGTTTAGTAAAATAGAGTTCTATTTGTGCAACATGGTAATTAGCTATTGGATATTTTTTTTTTTTGTAGAATTTTATATGCCATTATTTATCTTTACAAAATTCATTTCTCCCTCAATAAATTTATTTTTTCACCTTTTGTAATAGATTATTTTATTGTTTGTATTAGATTAATTTATTTTGGTGGGGATAGAAATATGCCTATTTAATTTACTATTTTTCTTTAATGGCATTTCTATAGGATCCTGTTTACTTTTTCTACATTATGAAACTAGATACAACTCCTTAACTTGGAACAAGTTTTGTTTGTGCACTTCATAATTGAAGCGTTTTTGCCCCAACTTGTAACAATGTCTACTTTGTGAAATTACTAATAACTCATTAGAAGGGCTAATTTTGGATGTTCTTACCTTGAGTTTCAAGAATTTTTCTTTCTAAAATCTTTTGAATTTTTATATAGCCACCTAATAAATCAAACTAATATTTTTCTTTTCTAAGTTAGGCATTGTTGAGGCTACATCATGGTCATGTCAAAGAATAACACCTAGATAGGGCCTGGAATTAAAAGTCTGAATAGAGTGCCTCACTTCAAAGAATTCATGGACTAGAAGATGATTTCTTTAAAATGATGTGGGTTTTCTGGTTTGTGGCCTTAGAATTAGTTTGATTTCTTTAAAAGGATGTGGGTTTTTTACATTGTGGCCTTAGGATTACTTTGAGTAGCTTAGACTCTATCTTCCACAAAATAGTTGATTGCTTTAAAATTATGTAGGTTTGGTGTTTTGTGGCCTTAGGATTAGTTGTTGGACTTGGTTGGACTCTATCTTATGCCAAAGAGTTAAGGGTACTATATTAAATTTAACTAGAGGAGAATGATATAACAATCACATGGGTATTAGATGAATTTTCGCTGGAGGGAAATTTAATGTGAATTCAGCCCTAAGGCATCAACATTTTGTCATTGAATGTTTACAAGTAACATCAATTTATTAAAAAATTGGTGAGAAATTAGTTTGTCTTTTAATATGGGGTAGTTCAAATGATCATTAGTGATAATGCATGTGAAAGTGAAAAACATCTTCTCCGAAGCTTATGCACTTTAACCTCTTTGATTGAATTTTACTAGTTAACCAATAAAAACTATCAATACATTAAAATCATCCTCATTTTATTCATATTAAAATATCAATATTTAATTAACTCAGCAAAATCCTGCTTTTAGCACTCAACTCATATCCTTAAGTTTTAAAATGCTCAATGGCCACCATCTAGTTACACATAAATAAAGACAAATAAAATTTTATCAACCAAATAATTGAACATTCAGTTTATCCACCTCGAATATATTGTATTTTCCCACATCTCACAATTCAAAAAAAAGAAATACAAAGAAGAGTATAAATTACATGAACAAATGATACGTAGGCATCTTTGCGCTTGGGGCAATGACGCAGCTAGTGAGGTAAAACCGAGGCGTGTCAATTGCTGGTTGAAAACTAATTCCAACACCCCTCGTTGACATGGGCTAAGCCTTGCCCTTCGAGAATTTTTGGAAGGCTCAAATGTGTCTCGGGCTCCAAATAATTCAAATTTTCAAACTCGTAGCAAACTATATATACGAAGACGAAATTTACATGGCTGGGATTGCTGGTTAAGCTAGAATATTGTGTTGTATGGAATTTGTTGGCCTATGTTAAATTCGGGAAGATCTTTCTTCGTGCATGTTTTGGGTTTATTCGGGACTGTGTGAAGAACATTACATGGATGTGATTCACTGTTGAATTCTTGTATTGTCCTATATGGTATTTGCTTTTTTTAGGATAGAAAAGCATGATTGTATTTATATAAGATAGATAAAAGAGTGAGAATGTACATTTGAACATAGAATATGTCCCAAAAGATCTGAATCAATACAAAAGAAGAGCTATATTTAGTAATGGCAAGATCGAGCCTTTAAAAACCCCAGAGTTAGAGCATAAACATCCGCACCATGATGAAACTATATGACGAGAAGGCGATAAAAAAAGCAAAAACTAGACCATAAGCCCGCAGCATGCTTTCGATTAGAAAAACATAGGAGACCGTGATGAGTCGAGAGATTGACTTGAATCCTCCGTAGCAGAAACACGAACCATAGAAACAACATCTTATATAACAAGAGTAAAAACAGACATGGAAAATTATAAAACAGAAGAGAAAACCCGAGAGAATTTGACGATCTGCAACAGAGAAACTAGAAATCACGAGGGAAGAAATCCTGTATGGGAAAGATTTTCCCTCGAGACGAAACCTGCAGATGCCAAGAGCCCGGAGCTGCTTGGAGACCCTTTTCAGATAAGGAGTCAGCGTTTTGATTTTGATCCCTACTGATGTGATTGACTGTGCCACCTATTAGAGAGTTCCAAAAAAAATTGATCCTATCTAGCCACCCCACTAGATGAGGCCTGGAGATGGAATTTTTCCGAGAGACGTAATCCACTAAAAATTTTGAGTCTCCAAAGACTGAAACATTCTGAAGATTTAAAAAAAGATAGAAACTCAAGAGACCTGAGAGAGCCATTGCCTTAGCCAACATATTTGTGCCCCTCCCCCCATTCCAATGAATGGAAAAAACGTTGTCTTCGTTTGCTAAAATATGAAAACCACAACCACATAAACCATTCTCCTCAGCTCCATCGAAATACACCCTAGGCATAGAAGAAAATTCGTGTGAGAGATCTTTACTAACGTGCTCCTCTTGCTTGGGTGGTTGTTGCGGGATTTCATCATAGTGAGCAATAATATTGAAGAAGATTTCCATAAAAGGGGCCCTTTTGTCATTGAAAATATAGTTGTTCCGCCACTTCCAAATGCACCAAAAAGTAATGATAAAAATTGATCTCCATGAATCTTTTTGTTTGTTGCACCATAAAAATGCTTCATTTATTGAGTCATGAGACAGATGCTGGATTCCAAAACATTTCTCCAAAAGTAGCCATAATTGATGAGATCCCTTGCAATTTAGAAATAAGTGAAAGTTATCTTCCTCTACGGATCTGCAAATGGGACAAATACCCGGACCCTGCCATCCACGCTTTTTTAAATTCTCCCATGATAGATTCTTATTATGGAAGGATAGCCATGTAAAAAATACCATTTTGGATGGACACCAAGATTTCCAGTAAATGCACTAGAAAGAGATAATGCGTGAGGACTAATTATGACTAATCAAACTCTGGTAAATGTCTTTTACCTGAATGGAACCCATCCCATATGAATTTCTCCATATAAGAAAGTCATGCTCCGACGAGCGGAATATGCCACAGTTCTTGAGACATGTCCTCATTTGGTCCCATTTCATAGCGATATCAGCCGACATTTGAAAAAAAATTCATCATTACACGAGATAGGGATTGGACCCTGCCATATTGTGATCAATCTGTCCCAAAAGAAAATGCCTTTCCTATGAAGAAAAGTCAGCAAGGATTCAGGAACAGAGATCTCCTCTGTACCTCTCAAAAAAATATCTTTCCCTATAATAATTTTTTTCCACATTGGAAACGCCATATTAAATTCTTCAGGAACATACTTTGGATTTTGTGGAGGCTTAACCAAATTGATGATCCATAAGAGGATCCTATCCTTCCTATCCCGAACCAAAAGGATATGTTCTTTCTACCCATATACTTTGCCTGGATTGTGTTCCTCCAAAGCCCTACCTCATAAATCCCCCTCCACAGAGTCTTGCACAAAAGGGCCTTTCCAAAAGTACTCAAGTCTAATAGAGCCCATCCACCCATGATTTTTCGCAAAGAAATATAGGATAGTTTCGAGAGGTGATATTTCCTTTTTTCCACCTGACCACCCGAGATGAAATTTGCAGTAAGCTTGTCAATTGATTGAATTATTCTCGCGGGGAGGAAAAACACATGAGCCCAGTAAAGTGCCAACTGATTTAAAACAGATTGCGCCAAAATAACTCTCCCCACCAAAGAAAGGCATCTATACTCCCAAACTAATATCTTCTTGTAGTATCTCTCACGGATCCATTGCCAATCCTTCTATAAATATAGACAAATAAAATTTTCATATATATTATTAATTAATTATTCACATATCATTAAAAAAAACCATATCTCATGTGCTCTTTAAACATTATAATCATCCAAAACATTGAGTTTATCAACCTCTAATATATTGTATTTTCCCACATCTCACAATTCAGAAAACAAAGACGTGTATAAAGTAGATGAACAAATGATTGTAGGCATCTTTTCGCTTGGGGCAATGACGCAGCTAGTGAGGTAAAACCAAGGCGCGTCAATTGCTGGTTGAAAACTATTTCCAACCCCGCTCGTTGACATGGGCTACGCCTTGGCCTTCGAGAATTTTTGGAGGGCTCGCATTTGGCTTGGGCTCCAAATAATTCAAATTTTCAAACTGGTAGAAAACTAGAAATACAGGAGATGAAATTTGCATGGTTGGGATTTCTCGTTAAGTTATAATATTGTCGTGTATGGAATTTGTTGGAATATGTTAAATTCGGGAAGATATTTCTTTATGGATGTTCAGGGTTTATTCGGGGCTCAGTGAAGAACATTACATGGATCGGAATGGCTCTTGAGTTGAATTCTTATATTGTCCTGTATGGCATCTGTTGCAATATGGTTAGTCCGTTAAGATATTTCTTAATGGATGTGGATGAATTATTCTTGTTACTAGAATATCAGTACTCCAAGAGAACTTGCACCACCGCTATTATTACTATTTTTTTGGTTTTCTTTCAAAGCCATTTATTTATTTTATAATTCTAGTATGTGTCATCTATTCATTCTTTTGGAAAAAAACATTTCAAAGCCATTTAATTTATAATTCTAGTATAGGTTATATATTCATTCTTTCTTCATAAAACATTTTAATTGTGGTAAGCTATGTCCATCAATATCAACTTTATGTACGGACGCATTGGCACTGGTCATGGGATTGGAATTCAATGAATGGCTTTGCAATACTCATACACATGTAATGTGATATGTTTATATTGCAATGTGTGAGTGATATGAGTATGATTTTAAGTTTAGTGAAAAGTTAAATTTTGCCACAGGTTATACTTTCTAAAGTAGTGTTTTCAACATGTAGTCTTATCAATTTGGATATGTGAATGAATGAAAAACATAGTAAGAAGGAAACATGGATTACTTTCTTATTCCCATTTTTTTTTTCACTTGAGAAATGCCTCTCTCATATGGGCCTTTCCAATGTATAATCTAAACAATTAATAGCAACACTTGTCAAAAGTCAACCCTTGAGAGTCTATAGCAACAATCTCAATAGTAGAATTCTCAAGGAATCTTGCGTCTACCTAATATCATTATTTCTTCCCTAATATTCAACTATTTTGTGGTTGAAATAAAAGAAAGAATTTGTAGTGGCTCCCCATTCAGAACACCTAATTTCAAACAGCTTGGTTCTAGAGATTTTATTTTCCCTAGAATTGTAGTATATAACAAAAAGTTTTAGGTCAATTATCAAAATAAATCAGAAAGTTGATTCTATTGAATGCACTTCAAATTTTGAAGGAAAGATAAGATGGAGGGATTCATTCTAGAAACCATATTGATGGAGCCATTCTCAACACTTTGTGATCTCTTCACTTCTTTGACTCTTTCAAATAATGATCTCTTTGAATTGGTTCCCAAAAGTCTCAACACATTGACTCTCATTGCTATTAGTTTTTTCAATAATAACTTAAACAACCCTATTGCCAACTCACTTATGAGTGTTAGAAAGAGGCAAGTCTTTTAGGAAATTCAAGGACTTGAGTTAATATTTTGTGTAGCAGTGATAAATTGGAGATTGTTCTGCTTGTTTCTATGCTCATAAGGAATGATTCATATTTCTATCTAGAATGATACTTTTTACAGGGGATTTTTGTCATCATAAAAATTATCATTGAAATTATATTTTTCTTAATTTTGGATTCAATGTAGAAGAGATTTCAGTTGTTATTCAAAGATGGAGACAATGTAATTGGAAGTGGGGCATCTACCCATGTTTATTGTACCAACCTACTCACAATGAAATTGTGGAGTAAAACATCTCTTACAAAACACAAAACTAAAAGTAACAAAATTAACCATGTCTATAAACAATTTAAACATGTTGACTATAATTTTTTAGTTAATCCCGTTATAAGCTTTTTCAAAGTGGTTATTTAGGAAAGAATTCTATTTTCCTAAGTTAAGAATATCATATTCAAAATAAGTGTCTCTATTTGACTCATAGGTTATTAATGAGATTTATAAGGGTAGGAATTGCCAACTCGACTTAAGGTTGACAAAATGTCATGTACATGTTATTCTATTTTTTCCATTGGTTCATTAATTTGATGTTTTTTGTTCCTCTAAAACTTATATCATTCATTGAAAAAATATTCTTTCAGATGGAGACTTGTTGCAACCAAGAGAAAATTAATTTTGGCTATGGTAAAGAGAGCATCGTATTTGTTTCTAAGTCAAATTTGGCAATGGCTTTCACAACATTATGGTATCTAAAATGACAAGAGAAATTTAACCATCTCTGAGTGGAGGAATCTTCATACACCCACTTTTATAATTTGAGGTGTTTGGGTGTGTTATCACTCAGGTTGTCCCTAAGCTCCTGTAGGGATATGGCTGAGGTAACCACAAACCAATCTTTGGATTGCAGGTTCTAGCCCACCTACAACCAGAGAGGGCTCTCTCTTTATGATTTAACTATGTTGAGGGTGATTTTAGGCTAGTTATTGAGTTCTGAAGGTTTGACATTGAGTTTAGATGGAGTTTCAGATGGAGGGAAAATATTCTCAAGTGGAGAGGCAAAGCATGGAGCAAAAAATTTCAAACCATTGGGCGTGGAGTCCAGGAGTTAAGCTGTTGGTGTGTTTTCTTGGTCACAAGATAAATGTGAAGCAAGATAGTTGCATATAAAAAAATCTTTGGGCCTAAAGAGATGAAATGGAAACTGAGGGATGAGAGGCAAAAAGAATCTCTCAACATCTTCAAAGAGGGAAAACGAATGAACTGTATCCACAAGCAGTTAAGAATTCATGGATAACTCCCACACATGATGAATTAGGGAAAATATGAGCCTGATGGAATTCATATTTATGCCTAAAACAGATGAAAACATGGAGAAACCACGGAAATCGAGCATAGAGTGTATTTAAACAAATTCTAAGCTAATCTTTCCTTCCGTTGTTTAAGAACGTAATTGATGAGTGAAAACAGAGACAAGAAATAATTATTGAATTATGCGACAGCACAAGAATTTCACAGTTAATCTTCAACCATTCAAACACAGCAACATTTCATCTTCCATACTCCTGAGCAATCTTTGATTATAGAAAATTTTCGAGCATACAGTGCGAGTCTCCCTCAGAGTCTATCAACCCATACTCATAAAAAAACAACCCACCACTAATACCTCTGCCTTAGTAGCATATATAGAAGTTTTTTACAAAAAATATCCCATTGGGAAAATATCTGGACATAACTGTGTCCAGCTACCCTGACATGCTTAATAACTTTTCACGAAGAAAAACTTGCATAATAATAACTGAGAAAATAAATGCATTCAATTAGCCGTTGTAGGTGTCCTGATTGTCGTTGACATCTCGGACTGAGAAAGTCAGCTGAGGAGCGTCATTTTGATGAGCTGTTTTGGATTCTGTGTCATCTGCCACCTGTTCAATTTTCCAAAATGCTTTTCTGCGCTGATTCCATTTGTTGTTAGTTTTGAACTTTTCTAATAGCAAAAGTGGTATAATGCAATTTCCTTGTAGAAGCAAAAAAAATGTAGAAAATCGAATTACTGTAGTATTTGGAGCAGACTTTGCCACCAATCTTCCAGTGGTAGATGATGTTTCCTTAGTTTTAATAGAGTCTCGTCAGCTTCTGTATATGCATAATAATTGGGCCAGACAGGAAAGAGATGCTTGATTTCATGCTCAATGTAAAATATATCTTCTAGTTTATTGTATAAACTCTTCCCTGTGAGAGGAGTTGTTTCTTCTGTGTTGCTTGATGACACAGTGATCTGATTCTGTACATATGTATGTAACCTGTATGCATACTGCTCCTGCTTTAATAATTTTCTCGTCCTAGTAACTAGGCTGGGTAAACCTCTGCTTTGTAAATCTGCCATCCTTTGCCTGAAGGCCTGTACCTATGTTTGCATTTCTTGGCACTTTCTTTCTATTGTCTCGATGAAGTTCCTCATGGTCAACACCTTTTTGACTCTCACAACGGTTTATGTTCTGTTCTGAATGTTCAGTGCTGTCAGTTGGTCACCAGTACGAGTGTTTAGAAAGTGAATCAATTTATTGGCTAGCTCATGCTTGTCTCCTAATAATGCCCTAACCTTTTGAGTTTCATATTGAGTTATTGCCATCAAATCTATTTGATCAAAAATAGTTGGAATTCCTGTCCATTGCTCCACGAGGGCCTTGCCAGTATTATCCCATAAAATTGTTTTAATCTGGGCCAGGGTCGTATGGAGAGTGAGGTCTTTATCCAAGGCCTTTATCTTATTTTCTAGAGCCTTTATTTCCCTGGTCTTCTCGGCGACTGTGATTTTTGACTTATCATAGCTAGTTTCAATTCTGGCTAGCTTTGCTTTGGTTTCCCTCATTTTTGTCATTTGGACTTCGAGGACCTTAATCTCCTTTAACATGGCTTCCATGCCCAAATTGGCCTCTTGTGCAGTTGTCGCTGCTGTTGCTGATGTAGTTGGTGTAGTTGAAACCTCTGTAGCTGAAGTTGAAGCTGATCCAGGTGCTGTTGTAGTACCTGCTGGAGGGGGAGCCGAGATTATTGGGGCTAATGGAGGGGTCTTAAAGACAAGTCGGGTTGCTTGCCTTGCAAACCTTATTCCAGTGCTTTTTCAGTGTCCACTATTCTCTGATTCATTCTCATAAGTAAAGTGTATACATCCTCCATTTCTTTTTGTTGTGCTACTTCAGCTGTCTGAGGATGAAGAGTTGGTGGTAACTTTATTTGTTTTCTGAGGCCTGCTAGGTCGTCTTCCTTTTTCTTGATCAAGGCTTGTGTTCCCTTGGGATCTTTGGGGTCATGTCCCATCTATATTATGATTTCCGCAAGTGATTTTATCATGTTATCTTTCTCAAATGATGAGGCCTTCTCCAATTCTAACTGGTCAGCGGTATTATTCAAGGACTTCTGTAATCTATGAGCTAGCAGGGCTTTATCTGCCAGAGTTGAGTACACCATTTCCCCTGTCTGCTTATGTAACTCAATCTGGTCTATAGGGTGTATGTCCTTAGAAAGGACTTCCAAATTATTTCTGATATAATCTGCAGCTGATTGTGGTTGCTGCACGGTAGGTTTGAAATGACTTAATGTTATTTTTCCTGCTTCCATGTCATAGGCTGCCATCAGCCTCTGTTCATTTGTAGGGGCCCTTTTTAACAGTTGATTATAAAGCTCGAACCTTACCGGTTCGTTCCTAGCTTTGATTTCAGTAAAGGCCTTTTTGATGTCCACAACCCTTTCTGCTTGCTTTTTGGAGGATGAAACCTCCTCGTCTGGTTGTCTATCATGCTCCCGCTGGAAGGAGCTGGTCGATGTCTCCATAATAGGAGGGATTTGCTGTCCTCAAGTTCCCTCCCCCCTTAAGTTTCCAAGCGTTTCCTCTGAGATTTCTTCTTCAGCATAGGGATTTAACCTCTACCTTTTCTCTCCCTGCTGCTCGGCTGGTGTACCTGTGGCTGCACTCTCTGCGTTGTCCCTCTTTTTACCTCTTTCCTCCTGTTGAGGAGTTGGTAGCACAGGAATTTCGGGTGCTTTTGCATGTGTCGAGGGACTTTGTTCTAGGTTTCTTTCCTGATTTAGTGGAGGCTTCTCCTCCATTGTACTGTGTCCTTCTGAATGCTCTATCTCCTTGCCCTTATCTGCTCCCAATATTGCTCCCCCGGCTGGTTGTGGTGAGACAGTAGCTGATGTGCTCACTCCCACTCATTGTGGTTTTACTAGGCAGACCTGTGCAACACATTCCAGGTCAATTTTTTTTTCATCTTGCTTCATGTCTTTCTCCAATCTTTCTTCTTCAGAAATTTTCTCATCAACTAAAGAACCTTCTACCCATTCGGGTCAATTTTCATATTGCTCTATATGAGGGATTGGCTTGTGCACATAGCCTGAGAGCTTATTTTTTATCCTCCTAAAGCTTATGAAGTGTTCAGGGTCATATGGTGACCACTAGAAGCTTTGTTTCAACAGCATCTCTTCTCTCAACATTCTATCTGCATCTTTCGAGGCTTCTTCCCTTTTGTTAAAAACAAGGGACCTAGTTGAGTTCTGATTTTCAACTATCCTTTCTTATTTTTTCCATGGAAGTGAACTAAGTCTGCATGACTAAACTGCCTGAAATATTCTAAAGCAAAAAGCCTCATGGGAACGTATCTTGGTAGCCTATAGGGAGGCAACTCACTCCCATAAATTCTGATAACTATATGGTTTTGGTAAAAGTACCAACCACCAATGTTGTACTCTTTGGAAAGATGAAAAATCCTTTGCATTTCGGCAGTAAGTCTCAGAGGAGAGGTCTCCAATAACAAGCAGGTAGCTGGGTAAATGAATAGGTCGATGAACTCACAATATGTATAGAGAGAATGTTGGACCCTATGAAAGACTGAAGTCCAGAAGACTAGAGATCTCCTTTCTCTCTTTGAATCAAATTTCCTGAGAGGGATTTTGAAACTATCAGGGTGATAAAAAAGAAGTAGGCGATAGATGTAAGAAGTGTATTTGAAGACCCTTTCCCTGTCCATTATCATGAATTCCTCGTGTATTTTGTTCGCTATGAATGTGGCATAGTCATACATGATAGCAGGGGGCTGCCCTGGAGTAAATATGGCCAATAATTGGAACACTGTCTCATCTATGAACTCCCCTGTCTTACATCCTAAGATGTATGAAATCATATCCACCATAAGCCTTCCTATCTCATTTAATGAATCTTGATGATATAGTGGAGGATTGTCATTCTGATATCTCGGTATCATGAACAGCTGATTAACTCTTAGAATCTCTACTTTGGAGAGCCTTGGACCACTGTCAATCATACTTTTTAGGGTAAGAGGAACCAAGGAGTGAGGAGGATCATAATTGAACATTTGATTGATGGATTGAGGAGTGATATGGAATAGTACTGAGCAATCTGGGCTGAGGATTTCCCTCAAAGTAGGCTCATAGTGAGAATGACAGAGATGAATAAAATCACACAGCACATTGACTTCTGGGAGATAATAGATAGGCATACTAGATTTCCAAATTCCCAGGGGATCAACATCATTTTTATAATTATTCTTGAATTGGAAAACAGTCAAGAGGTGGGATTCAAGTCCCCTCATATCCTCAATCTGGAAATCTTTGTCAGCTAGAGGTATCCAGTCCAAATTCATGTGTGGGGCATTCAAAGGAGCAATATTCAGGGCAACCGGGACCTCCATGTCATGTATTGCTTTGTTGGAAAAATAGAGTAGAGATAACAACTGAAGGCAGGAATTGAGGTTCTGCGGATAGTACAATAAGCTAAGCTAGTAATTGGCTTTCTGATTGGCGACACAACACAGAATTTATAGGACCCAGAAAAGTGACAGTACTTCCAGCTAGGTGCTTTAACTAGGACAGGTCAAAAGCAGAGACCCACCGGGCAGTAAACGTAATGTGAATGGGAGGAGTACTAAATTTTTCCCAGGAAACCCCAGTTCGCGGATAGGAGAAGAAACTCTGGCTTTATCTTTTTAGGAACAGAGGCTCAACCAACGAAGAGAAATATAGCTGGGCCGCTCAGCTGAATAACAGAGGCTTCAATACTTCGTGGGTGACCATGAATAAATAGAGGGGAGGACTAATCCTTTCAACGGAGATATTTGCCTCAGGGCTTCAATCTGTGGAGAATAACAAGCTTATATGATAGGTGTAGAGTAATGGGTGGCTGGCGGGAACAGTTTTACGAGCTAGAAACCAGCTTCATTTGGAATTCAGAGCAGAGAAATATTAAAACAAGATTTTAGGTAAATGACGGGTAAATATCTGTTATGCGGGTGCGAGAGGCACTTGTTAGGATGAACTGAGCGGTCGAGACGAGCTGTGGAGCCAAATTTGCAGGTTGGTTGGCCGCTGAAGTCTTGGGAGTGTAAAAATCGCATACACGTTGCGCTTGTGGTAAAAACAGAAATGCCCTAAAAATGGTGGTTTTCACGACTTTTAACCCACTTTCAAGAATTTTGGCGCTTTTAGGACTTTTTGGCATTTTCTGAGGATGACGTCATCATGACGTAATTTTGTCGGGTAGCGAGTACGGAAAAATGACGTGGCAGGTGACGTGGCAGTGGACACCATGGCAGATTGTTGACGTCAATAGCTGACTTGGCAGTATGGCGGGGTGACGTGGTAATGAGTGTGGGTGGAAGGGAAAGCGGTTTTTAAACTGTATCGGACCGCCTTGTGTACGGAGGCGGTATTCATAAAGGGCGGCCCGATGCAATCGGAACATGCCATGCATCCCGGTGTACGACGATGAAACCGTCGGACATCGGGCGCTAAAGGACTGACGCGAGGGAGAGTCCGACATGCATGAGGGCCGTCGGATCCGGAAAGGCAAATCTAAGGGCAGGCGGGAGGGGGAAAGGCTCGGAGTTTAATACAAATGCGCAGGCGTTAACTTATGAAACAATCGCGGCCGCAGGTGGTTTTTAAGCTTAGGTTTAGGTTTTAATGAAATGTTCAGGCTTCGGTTATTTATCAATCGGATATTGATAAAACCCAAGAAATGGAGCGGAGAAGGGTTAAAAGGTTATTTATTTGACCAAAGGTCAAACAAATCTCGGGTTGACATGGAGGGATTAACAGTTGGCCCCAAATGGACCTATTATTTTCCTCACTTTTGTTTATTTGGCTATAATTGCCAAGGGGTGGGATATTTAGTATTTATAGGGTGTTGCATATAGTCTCTTTTAGAGTAGGGGTAGGGAACACTGTTGTAGGGAGCTATATAATAGAAATTAGATGTTAACATGAATTGTGAGGGATGGCAAGGGATCTGGGGATGTTGAGTTTATAAATTAAAACGTGAAGCATAAAGAAATGAATGGTTTAGATAGAGATTGATATTTACACAAGAAATGTGGCTTCTTTTCGCCAAGTCAACTCAATTTTCAGCTTGTTTCAAGTAAAGAATGAAGTGGAACTGGATTACTTTGAGTAGATCTCACGATTTTTAGAGGAATGTTAGTTAGATGATTTCATGGGGGAAAAAAGGGAAAGGAAGTTAATCATGTTCCCTCGTTGTACTGCCACCCAACTGCCAAGGTGCCAACTTAAATGTGCTATAGGTCCTTCTTCTGATAAACCAAATGGTAACACCATTTTTACTTCTGCATTGATATTATCTTCCCAGCCTAGCATTTTCCTTCACTTAAATTTGAGTGTACCAAAATCAGCAAACCCTCACTGTGCTCTTTTTCTTTTGACTACCCTCCTGTATAGATCCGCCCTTATTTCTTTCAATGGCCCAGATTAATAAATCGGGCGCCTTTCTTTCTCTATCTATCAAAACCTACCAAGATTAAACCATTTGGACCTCCCCTTGGATGGACTCTGAGTAGCCAGCTTTGCTTGGTGACTAGTTTAGAAAATATGGAGCACTGCAACATGCAAAGTATGACATATTTGGCCTGTAAAATGTCAATCATGAAATATCAGTAACCTGCTGCAGCAAGAGGCTAACAGGGTGCATAATGTTGATATGATTATCTTACATAGAGGAAAAAGTGTTTTAATGTCCTCAACTTTTCTTTTCATTCTTGTTTTCTTAAAGTAGAGCCTAAGATACCAAATTGTAATAATCACTTCATGTAGTAAGGATTTTGATGTTATAAAAGTGGATGTCTTCAAATGAATTTATTTCTTGCCCTATCCATTGATTTTGTCCGGTGACCATTTGAGGCTCACACACCATTTATTCCTATTAGCCATGTGTTCAAACCTATTTCCCCTTTTCATTTTATTTTCTTTTTTTCCTTGTGGAATTAAAATTATGATGGGGTTAAGCCTTTAGTGGAATATAGAATTGGCTTAGGGGTTTAGTTTTCTCATCCTACCCATAGTAGTTTGGTTCAGCCTCTCTGTGTGAGCCCATTAAGAACCACCATAAATCCTTTCATCAATTGTTATGGATGTCAATGTGGAAAGATAATTTATTTTCTACAACTAAATGTCATCTTCTTCTAATCTCGCCATTGTGTTTTCTTTTCAAAACGTTGGGATGTCTCTCAAACATGAGAGAGAATGCTATCTCAAGCCTCATTGAGGCCTACTTCCCCTCCATGCGAAAAGACTAAACTAGCTTGTTCATTACTGGAATTTGATATTATTTGTGTAATCATATGTTTCATTCTAATTAGAGGATTCTCCATTATGTCCACATTATTGAGGATTACGTTTTCTATTTTTGTTACTATTGTTTCATACAATTTTCTATGAAATCCATGAGAGTTCTAGGGCTAATTTTTTTATGTGGCTTCGAGAGTCTATAATTTAATAAATTTTAATGGAATTCAATAGATAAATTTCTCAAGTGGTAATTGAAGGGATAGAGAGTGACCATGAGAAACACATAATATGAAGGTTAGAAACTTGAGATAGTGACCACACATAATCACAAATATAATTGTGGCATTCTCATTTCTCCTTCTCACAATTATTGGTTAGACTTCTAGTAATTTTTTAGCCATGTAGTAATATTTTCTTTAAACCATGAACTTGAAATTTCCATGGCTCGGATTGCTGGTTAAGTTAGAATATTGTGGTGTATGGAATTTGTTCGCCTATGTTAAATTCGTGAAGATATTTCTTCGTGGATGTTCAAGATTTATTCGGTACTAGGAGAAGAACATTACATGGATGGGATTGGCTATTGAATACTTATATTGTCCTACATGGCATCTGTTGCGCTATGGTAAGAATACTTATATTGTCCTTCATGGCATGTGTTGCGCTATGGTAAGTCTCGGAAGATACTTCTTAATAGATGTAGATAAATTATTCTGGTTACTAGAATATCGTTACTCTTAAGAGAAGTTGCATCCCTGATATTATTATCATTTTTCTGGTTTTTTTTCAAAGCCAATTAGTTTATGATTATAGTATATGTTATATGTTCATTCTTTCTGCTAAAAGCATTTCAAAGCCATTTAGTTTATAATTCTAGTATATGCTATCTATTCATTCTATTTTCAAAACACATTTTAATTGTGGTAATATAAACTTTATGTATGGATGCATAGGCACTCCCATGGGTCTCGAATTCGAAGAATGGCTTTGCAACAGTCATACACATGCCATGTGTTATGTTCCCATGTGTTATGTGGTATGATTTTGAGTTTAGCGAAAAGCTAAATTTTGCCATAGGTTATCCTTTCTAAAGCAGTGCTTTCAATGTGTTTTTTCATCAAATTGGATACGTGAATGAATGAAAAACATACTAAGGAGGAAACTTAGAGTGCTTTCTTATCCCGAAAAATTGCATTATTTTCTTATTCCCAAAAATTCTTAAATGCCTCTCTCATATGGGCCTCGCCAATGTATAATCTAAACAGTTAATAACCATCCTTGACAAATCTCAAAGCTTGAGAGTAGCAACAATCTCCATCATAGAATGATCAAGGAATCTTAGGTGGACCTAATGCCAATATTCTAATATTCAAAGATTTTTTTCTGTGGCCATTCAAGACAACCAATTTCAAACAACTTGGTTCTAGAGATTATATTTTCCCTAGAATCGTACCATATAACAAAAAATTTTAGGTCAATTATCAAAAGGAATCATAAAGTTGATTCTTTTGAATGCACTTTAAATTTTGAAGGAAGGATAAGATGGAGGGATCCATTCTGAATGAAATTAACTCAGCAATTCTTTAACCATTATATTTCTTCCTAGAAACCCTCCTGATGGAGCCATTCTAAAATGTTTGGGATCTCTTGACTTCGTTGGCTCTTTCAAATAATGAGCTCTCTCAATTGGTTCCTAAAAGTCTCAACACATTTACTCTCATCTCTATTAGTTTTTCCAATAATCACTTAAACATCCCCATTGCCTATTCACTTCTCAGTGTTAGAAAGAGGGGGAGTATTTTAACAAATTCAACTATATGAGTTAATATTTTGAGTAGCAATGATAAATTGAAGATAGGTTTGAGTTAATATTTTCAGTAGGAAATATAAATTGGAGATTGTCCTTCTCGTTTCGATGCTCATAAGGAATAATTGATATTTATCTCTAGAATGATACCTTTTAGATGGGCTTTTTGTCATCATAAAAAATATCATTGAAAATTATAGTTTTCTTAATTTTGGAATCAATGTAGAAGAGCTTTTAGTTTTTATTCAAAGATGGAGACAATGTAATTGGAAGTGGGACATTTTCCCAGGTTTATTGTGCCAACCTACTCACAAGGAAATTGTGGCAATAAAACACCTCTTGTAAAAACACAAAAATTGATATACAATATATCAATATGGAGAAATATAAAAATAAAAGTAACAAAATTAACCATGTCTATAAACAATGTAAACATGTTGAGAATAAATGTTTAGTCAATCGGATTATAAGCTTTGTCAAAGCCACTATTTAGGAAGGAATTCTATTTGATACTATTGGTGGGCTCCAGTATTGCAGCAATAATATTGAAACTCCTCCTACTCCCTTCTTTACTTTTATCAACCCGGTAGTTCGTAACAGACTTGGAAGCGACGGTGTTGTATTCACTTAGTCAGCTGGGGCAAGTCTGCTAGGGGCTCAAGCCAACTTCTATGAGCTCTGAGAAGAAGCTTGTTAATTGATGGATGGAAGCTAGCTCGAATGAAGCTAATCTCCTTGCAAAAATAAACTGAAAAGTTGAAAGAAAGCGCAAACCCTAGCAAAACCTAATCTGACTAGCTAGTCCTACTCATGCGAAAGAGAGGATGCAAGCTAGTGAAAGAGATGCCATTACTTCTAGGAAGGTAAAATACATGTGTCCAAACAACTTCTATCTGAAGAAAACATCCTTTTGTATTTTTGAATAAGTTGTGAGAATTATCATGCATGTGCTTTCAATCTTCTTGACTGTGCAGAGGTGGACTAGCGAGAGAAAATTCTTTGAAGAGGTCGGGAAGGTTCAAAGAGGGCCTAAGGGGTCCTTAACACCCTTCCAGAGAGTTTCACAGAGTTTGGCTATCAAGAAACCTCATTTGTGAGCTTCTACATAAAGTGTGTAGGGTTTCTACACAATGTTCTCGAATTTCTACACGATGTTCTGCGATTTTCTATAGGATGTTCAGAAATGGGATTTGGGAGGATGGATGGGTGAAGAAAGATGGAGTGGGTATGGAGGTAGGATAGGGGTTTGAGGTGGTCCAGGGACTGGTGGATGGAGTTGAGAGAATATGTATATGGGTGAATTTTTTCAAAGAGGGCTGAAGCAATGTTGCACAAAAAGGTAGGGTTATGTGGGAAAAATGACAAATGTGAGCCAAGAAACCAAGTTAGGGGATGGAGCAGATGGGTCTCATGGAGTTTGGGTGGATGGAGAAGTCGTACAGGTGCTCTGCAATTTATATTTCCAACTTAACCAATAAAGACTTGCAAGAAATCAACGACCTAGTTATGCCAACCTAATCTTATCTAGCTACGAGTAAAGAAAATTAAAAGAAGCTTTATGTGCAAGGAAACCATGTATATTAACTATGCAGAGAAGAATTCAAAGATATGAACATGTAACCAACTTCTCCAAACGAAAATCGTACACTAGTGATTGCATGGCAAAGGAAAAATAGTGTCTTTTTTGTTTGGGCAGCAAGGTCGCTTTGATCCGAGCCACTGATCCTATGAGGGAGAGGTGAAATCAAAGGCACTCATTGGCCTTTTTCTGTGTTGATATCCTACCAACTTAATTTGAACATCAAAAGCCTTTCTAACCATCAACAGTGACCTAGTTAATGAGCACAATTTAATCTACCTAACAGAACTGATTTTGCAAATGCATAAAGGACAAATAACAATACATAAAGGAGGAATAACGATACATAAAGGAGGCCTCAGCTCTCGGGTTGGGCCCAACCCTAAGAGCTACGGCTCCTATAAAGAACTCAGAGCTAATTCCAAATAGAACTGCTTGTCATTATCAAAAAATAGTCATCACCAGAAAGTTATACCGCAGTGGCTACAAGAAAACGAGCTCAAAGTGACAGCACTATAGTGCAAAAAATACAACAGTTCCAAAAGTAAACTATGAAGGCTGAGGCCTTCTTATTTGTACATTACGAGGAGCCTAGTAGGCCTCCTAAAATCAAGGGACTCAGCTGTCCCAACTGCTAATAAACAATCACTCTTCCCAAATCTGCTTGGCTGCCTTTAGGATCCGTTTTGGTGGCCTGTGAGCTCGAAGTTGGGGGTGAAGATCTCGAGGAAGGGCCATTTAATGTGAGAGACAACGCCCCTACGAATCCTCACCTCAAGCTTGGCTGTCACCTAGCCCATGATTGCTTGGTTTTGCTCCAACATTTGTCCAAAAAACCTGAAATAACCACGTATTAGCCTCCTAGGTAGAGTGACCACCCTTATTCGTTCAAATAACATAAACATACTAAAAAACATGCATAATCTATGAAAAATGGATGATTGAACAAGGACAATTAGGCAAAATGAGCCCAATAAGTTACCCAATTCGGGGCTCATCATCACCCCCCTCCTAAATGGGTTTCCCATCCTCTAAGAAACTAGTCCAGCTCCTCATCCTTGATTTCCTTGATCACCTCCCTCACATCTGAGGCCTCTGAGGTGATATCTTCTTCACTGTCATGAAATTTGGCCTTCCTTTCCACTTCTTCCCACTGCCTATGCTCCTCCTCTTTTGTGCCTCCATCTAGAAGCCCCAAAAGCAAAGGTGGACTTAATTTGAGGCCTGTCGAGTTGCCTTGAAGATTCTGCATGGAATATTTGTAGAGAGGCACTCGTGCCAAGGCCTCCCTCATTCTAGTTGGGGCTTGGTATTCTCTGATTTTTAGACTGTAGGATAATGTGTTCCACCTACGGGTGTAAGCATAAACATAGTTGTCCCCCAATAGTCACTCCATATCCTCAAAATGTGCTATGGCCTGAGCTTGACTACCCATGTAATATAGCAGGGCCTGAGAGTTGTTTTCCAAGTAGTGGTGGGCAGATATTAATGCTGAGGGATCCCCTGGATCTGCTCTAATGAGAAGCGGTTCCTGTAGTTCCTGGTCCATGACATTTCTGACCTCTACTGCTCTCTTTTCTTCATGATTTAGCCACGAGGTCATGGCCATAAGTTGGATGTCCCCTACTATAGTGTTGGGGTCCCACGAGGTCATGTTGGGAAGGGCCAAATTGTGTAGGTAGAACTTTGATAGTTTGGCCTTTTCCTCTAACGAACTGTTGTCACATAAAGCCATGAATTTTTGGGGGTTTTGGAATTGAGTGATACCTCTCTGTGCCAAAGTGTTGGTCTGAAATTGCAGCCATTGATCCCTAAGGTAGAGGGGGTAGGATTTGGCTGTCTGCCTGCATTGTAGAGCTTCCATTGCCCAACTGGCCATGTAGGTATGTTGGGCCTCCTTCTCTTGTATCTGATGTTTTAGAGACTGTATCTCTAGGCCTCCTTGCAATTCTTTTTCCTGTAGCTTCCGATATAGTGTCTCAATTTCAGCCTACACTCCTTCCTTTCTATGTTGTTCTTTTGTGGTATCTTTGGCTGTTGTGGCCTCCTCCTGTTGCTGTTGTTCTTCCAAGAGGTGAGGCCTGTCTTCCTTCCTCTGTCCCTGCAACTATAGCGGCTGTCTAAGTAGCTCATTTTCTTCCCATAGCTTGGCCTGCTGGTAGCTCTCCACATGATGTACCCTTGCCAATTCTTTTTGCGCCTCCTTGAGTTGTTCCTCCAGAGGACCTATATCTACCACACCCTTGGATTTAGCGATCTTCATCCAAGTGTGGGTCCTCACTCTCTCTTCCTCTAGTGCAAGGAAAAGTGGCACTCTGAATTTTTGGGTAATGATCTTCCTCGCCTCTAAGAAGTTATAGTAGGAGCCCAGGCTAGGCTGGGGGCTTGTTTCCACAATGGTTTCAGCCTTCTCTTCCTCCAGTGATGACTTGGCTGCTTTTTCCTCCATCTTTTCGGTCTCCATGATCCTAGCCAATGTTTCCTGTAGAACAACCTTAACATCGTGTAGGGAGGCCTCTGAGTTCAACTTTTCCATCCTTTCCTTCCATGTGGATGTCTTCAGGCTTCCCCGCTCATATGTGATGGATGTCTTTTGTTTGGATGGGGTGTCTTCAATTGTAATTGGCCCTTTGGACTATTGCTCTTTTGGTCTACCAGTTTTTATCTTCGTGCTTCTTCTTGCCCTAAAATACATGGAAGGCTTCCTCTTCTGCTTTTCTTTCTACTTTGTAGATGTGCTGAGGGTGGCGAGCACAGCTGCTCCCTCCCTAGCTAAAGTCTCAGGAGATTCTTCCTTCCCTTGCCCTTTTTCCAAACTTCGTGCAGAAAGTCCTGTGCTCACCGTTTTCTGGCTTTGTGTAGAAGAAGTTTTTGGGCTTCCTGTAGAAATGGCCTTCTAGCTTCCTGTAGAACCAATTTGCATTGTTTTGGCCTACTTGGCTCGGGGTGCCTTCTCCTTTAGTTTTGTTGTGGTTGCCTTGGGTGTGCCCTTGCTTGCTTGGACTTTTTTAGTCTTCTTTGTCGTACTTTGCAATCGTTCCTCCCTTGGTGTGTGTGTAATTTTTCCACCCATAGTTTTGGGCTCAGCAGCTTGGCCTTTCTCTCGTTTCTCTTTTTTTCCATTCTTTGGTGGTCTACCTGGGGTTTCCTGACCCTTGGCTTTCTTTTTTGCCTCAATGTGCTCCTTCTCCTCACTACTGGAGGAAGTGAGTTCCTCGGCCAAAATTCAGATATCATCATCCTTGGACATATTGCAAAAACTCTCCCAGGAGAGAGGGACAGTATAGGTATGGAGGGCATCTTCCACTAGAAGCTTGATAAGCCCATGATGGGCCAGCTGGTCTGGTGTCCCTTCCTTCAGCTTTGTGCCACACTTAATCAATGATTGTAGGAGGAAGTAGGCGATGCTTAGTTTTTGTTCTGCGGGTAAATCCATCTTATGCCTGAGTTCAGTTAGCAACCTCGCTCCAAAATGGCTATAGGCTGGCTCTCCGGACCCCATTGTTATCCTCTGAAAACTGCTCCTCTCGTAGGAAGAATTCCTTTTTGGCCTTTTGGCCCAATTTCCTTTCCTCTTTATCCCAGGGTATCCCTAATGGTAGATCAGTGACTCTACTAATGAGTTGTGGGGCGAGCTTTAGGGTCAACCCTCTGAAATTTACAGTGGCTAGTGTCTTTCATTTAGGCTTCAGAGACCTTAGGAACTCCTCTATTATCTCATCATCGTGACCTTGAATTTTGTCACAGAAGGTCATCCAATTTGCACGGGTAAATAGGTCTACCAGCTCAGGAATTTCTCGTAATTTCTTGGAATCCGAGAGTTCCTTTCTGATAAACCGTCCTCGCATGGTGAAAAATGCTCTATTTATAGGTTGTTGTGTATCAATTCCCTGGTTACAACGCTATTGCTACCCAAAACTCGACTGTCAAAAGGGAATTAGGCTCTTACAGACAGAGTGTAGAGCTTAATGTTTATTCCCAACCACATAAAAATCACATTCTTTACGCACAAGCTTACCCTTACGATGGATTTTATCATCTCTATAGGAGGAATTTGCTAACAGGAACTGTGGAGGAGAATTAAACGTAGAACCCATTGAAAAAATTTCATGTATTACACAGGCAAACCATAATTCTTAAACCAAAGGCACACTTGCTTTTAATTTTCCTACTCGAGAACATCGAATTCACCACCTTTCGAAATATCATGCATGGGAAGGGTGTGTTCGGGCCTACCTCTCTTAAAATTTCCAATTTCGACGTAAACAGTCCATGTTTCTCTGCTATGTCGGGTTTCCTGTAGAGCTCCTTCCTGTAGAAAGCTTTTCAGGCTTCTCGAGGACGTCACAATGGTTGTGGACAAGTCTCAGACGCAGGAGGACGTAGGAATGATCCGAGAAGCTCGGGCCAACAAACTGCAGAGGAGGAGGACGCGTACTCTGCTGCAAAACAGTTGCAAGTGGAAATGACAACGGTTCATGGTGAGTTATTCAGCAGAGCAATTTGAATTACTGTGCAATTCATGGCGTGGGGGTGAGCTATCTAGGCTGATCCATTAGCCAACGTCGCGACCATCATTCTGCGGCATGTCTCTAACTGCCATTTCCTTTCTCTACCATTAATCGTCGCCATTTCTGCCAAAACTGTCGATTCTCCCTGACTGGACACTTCCACGTGTCAACTACCCATATATTTGGCATAACCGGGCTCGTTCGGATCCCATGAGGCCATTCGACTAGCTGTGGATGGCCATTTGACTCGCCACCGAATTCGTTTAATCCGCACATTTCACAGTCATGCAAATTCCAGAGTATAGTCTATGCAATTCGGTGAATAAGGTTAGACACTTACCTGTGTGGCCGTGGACATGTTCTGCAAGCTTTAGGATGTGGAATGATGGATTTGCTCACTGCTGCTTCGTGCACGGGTGTTGGAGTTCCTTTTTCATTGGCTGATGTTGTATGCAATACTTCGGGACCTGACCCTCTGGTTGTAAATGCTACATGTGCCAACTCCGTCTCATTTCAGCTGCTAGTGTCTCCTTCAAAGCAGAATCAATACATCATTGTGTGCACTGATTACCTGACAAAGTGGGCAGAGACAAAAGCAATCAATGCAGCGACAAAGGAAAAAGTAGTTGAGTTTTTGAGAGAAAACATATTCTACAAGTTTGGGTATCCAAGAGAGTGGGTCACAGATCAAGGCAGTCAGTTCAGTTCAAATTTAATTGAAAACTTCCTCACGCATCATAAAATCAAGCACAAGACTTCCACCACTTACCATCCATAAGCCAATGGGCAGGTGTAGGTCACTAGCAGAGCATTGGAAGGGATTCTGACCAAGGTAGTGAGCAGCAGCAGAAAAGATTGGGCAGACATATTAGTTGAGGCCACTTGGGTCTACAACACAACATGGAAGACCACCACAGGGTTCACACCCTATGAACTGGTCAATCGGAAGAAGGCTTTGCTCTCAATAGAATTTGAGTTCAATACACTAAGGATGGTAGCTCAGCTGGACCTAGACCTCAGCCATGCATAGAAGGATAGATTACTTTAGCTCAATGGATTGAATGAATATAGATTGCAAGCCCTTCTCCATACAGAGGTATTTCAGCTTCAAAGAAAGATATGGCATGAAAAAAATATCGAGGAGAAGCAATTCCAAGAGGGAGATTGGGCACTACTCTATGATTCAAGATACAAAGATTTCAAAGGCAAGCTGAGGACAAGATGGTTGGTACCCTACACTGTGGAGAAATGTAATGAAAATGGTTCAGTTCTGATCAAAACCATTGATAATGAAGCCATCCCCATGCTTGTAAATGGAAATCGGTTGAAAGTCTACAAGAAACCCCTCTCCAAGCGAGAGTTCATTGAAGGTTTGAATAAAACAGTGATGGTAGTGGAGGATGTTTTAGCTTCCACTTCACCCACTCACTTAAGAAAAGAAAAAATAAAAAATAATAAGGACTCAAGTGAAAACCTCCAGGAGGTGCTTGAGTCTCATCATTGCGTTGAAAACCTCTTTTGAGGCGGCCCAGTGATGTCAAAAAAAAAGAAGAGAAAAAATAATAAGATCCCTCGGTGAAAACCTCCCTTGGAGGCGCCCACGGCAGGAAATTAGGGTGAAAACCTCTCTGAGGCACCATAGTTGTTTTTTTTTAAAAAAAAGTGAGAGAAAAGAAATGAGTTTTTGTTGCATTGCAGGTTTGCAGGAGGACTACAGGGAGCAAAAGAAGGTGCCAAGGGGGCCCTGACATTCATACCAGCACCCATCTCATGTTCTCCACATATTTCTCCATCATTTTTGGAATTTCTTTGACCCGAGTGTGCTTCTTTTTTAAAAACTATGTTTTCTACAAGAGGCTTTGTGTTTTCTACATGATGCTCTTGTAGGAATTAGAAAGAGCTAGAAATGGATAGAAAAGGCAGTTTGAGGGACACATAAACTTCATGAAGAACCTATAAACCCTCCTATAGTCTTCAAAACTCCTCGCCATCATTTCAAAGCCTGCATAAGACCCCAAGCATCATTTTTCTTCATGTCCAAGAAAAACACAGGAAAAAAAAACTTTTTCAGTAAAAGGAAAAAAAATAGTTTTTTAGTAAAACAGTAAAAAGAATAAAATAAAAGAGGAAGTAGCACCATCCACCTCACTTGAAGCCTACCTACTACCTCTCAATCTTTATCTGTATCTATGGCATCATCCTCAAGCTCCAAGCATAGGAAGAAGCTGAAGTTTCAAGGGGAGAAGCAGCTACAGGAGCTCCTGTAGGAATTCCTGTAGCAGTTGATCCCATCAATGTACAACACCAGTAGTAGGAGAATGCACACATGAAGGTTGAGAAGGCACCTGAATCTGAGACCTAGGTAGAGAACGACCTGCACAAGAAATAGCCACACATCAGCAGGCAGACAACATGCATCAAAAGAAATAAAGGCATGTAGCAAGAGAGAGCCACAATACCTCACAACAAATCAATTCAGATCACAGGTAAGTAACAAAATCGCTCCTATGTTTGCATTTGTGTAATTAGAATTCATGCAAAAGCAGCAAGATGGTTGAGGTTGAAGGAAGGAAAGGTGGCCAGTTAACTTGGTCACCTTCATCTAGTTGACTCCACTCATCCGAGATGTCACCCACACGTGGACACAACCAACTCCAGCACAAGATGCCAAGGACAAGTAGTGGAGGAAGTGTAAACTCCCGTGCAATGATGGGAGATGATTACAAGGAGAATCCATGATGACCAAGAAGGTGGGGACCAACAGTCCAAATATGGCCAACGTATACCTTGCCAACTCACCCCTCATCACCGAAAATATCCATAAAGGGTAATAAGTACTCGTCCCCGAGCATTCTTACCACCTTTTCCTTCATTCTCTCCTCGTACCTCAACTACAACAGTCTCCTTGTGCCCCCACAGCCTTGTAACCATCGTCCTCCATCGATTTCTCCCATATTCGCTCTCTAGGTGTTTTCTACAGGAACGCCTACAGGAATTCTACAAAAGGGACAATAGGCTTCTATAGGAGGGGCAGTCAGTTGTTTTGAAGGGAGAAAACACTATTTTTAGCACATTTTCGGTCTAAAGAGGTAGGGTTCATGCACGCCCCCTATTGAATATCAATATATGCAAGAAGTGGTTTCAATAAGAGGAGAAAATAAAGTCTTTAGGAGAGGAGAAAAAAAAATTGCTTATTTAAAAAAAAAAAAAGACAATCTCCTCCCTTTCTCTGTTTTTCTCAAAATTCGTTGTCTCCATCTTCACATTTGGTTTCCGAGAAGAGTATAAACAAAATGATAGGGGGCTTTATGGGAGAGGATCCCACTAACTCAATTAGGCTCCATGCATATCCACAAGTGGCGGACATCTTCACAAGAGCAAATTGGATGAATTTTTTTGAGAAATTCCAAGGGATTGATGAGGAAATTGCCCAATAGTTTGCTCTCTCTTTGGTACCCCACACAAGAACTCATAGCATTGTCACCTTTAGAGGTATTTCCATGGAGATAACCCCTGAATTTATCAATAGGGCCACTACCCTTCCTCTTGGGCTCCCTTGGAGTAAGAATGAGAAGCCAATTGGCCACAATGCCAAAAAAAATCTTTTTCCAAAACAATGAAACCCGTGTAGAGGATAAAAATGGCATTAGAAGGGTTAGCATACCATATCCTTGGGATGAGGTTAGCTATCAAATAATCAAATACATTTCCTGTGAGGGGAGGTACAACATTGCCTATGGTTATTACTTTAGAATCCTCCATGAACTAAAGTATGGAATGGACACTCGAACAGCTTAGAAGCTCAGTATCCCCTACTTCCTCGTGCAGTCCCTCATTGACTCCAGCACTAAGGTTCAAGTAGCAATTCAGAGCGGCTAGCTCACCATGGGTTAATCAAAATCCTAGTGGAGGAAGCCCTCTATAAATTTACACTCCCTATAGCATGGGAATTTTTCTGAAACATGATAGCTGAGGATGACATCAAGGCCTTAACTTATGATGTCAGTCCTACTAGCAATGAGGAGGAAGAGCAACAAGCGGGAGAAGGTGAAGCCACTGCTGACTTAGCAAAACAATAAGGGAAGGAGAAAGAAACTGAAATAGAGGAGGAGAGAGCTGAAGAAAGAGAGGAGGAAGAGACAGAAAAAGAGAGAGAAGGAGGAGAAAAAGAGGAAGAAAATGTAGAATAGGGAGAAGACTCCCGTGAGACTCTAGAAAGGGAGGCAACATTTTCCCTCACTACCCTGAGTACACCAATCAAATCCATTCATAATTTATTATGGACGTCAAATTGGGAAGCTAAATTATTTTCTACAACTAAAATGTCATCCTCTTCTTCTCTCACCATTGTGTTTTCTTTTCAAAATGTTAGGATGTCTCTCAATCATGAGAGAGAAGGCTATGTCAAGCCTCATTGATGCCTACTGCCCCTCCATGCCAAAAGACTAAATTAGCTTGTTCATTACTGCAATTTGATATTGTCTGTGTAATCATATGTTTCATTCTAATTAGGGGATTCTCCATCATGTTCACATTATTGAGGATTATGTTTGTTATTTTGGTTACTGTTTGTTACATACAATTTGCTATGAAATCCATGACACTTCTAGGGCTATTTTTTTTGTGTGGCTCCGAGAGTCTATAATGGAATAGATTTTAATGGAATTCAATCCATGAATTTCTCAAGTGGTAGTTGAGGGGACCGAGAGTGGCCATGAGAAACACATAATAGGAAGATCAAGAACTTGAAATCATACCACCACATAATCGCAAATATAATTGTGGCATTCTCATTTCTCCTTCCCACAATTATTGCTTAGACTTGTAGTAATTTTTCAGCAATGTAGTAATATTTCTTTAAATCATGAAGTTGAGAGGAAAAATAATATTTTGACACCTTCCCAAATCATTTGAAAATCCCCCATAAAAAATTGATATACCCAATATTACTTTCACTTATTTAGCCCTACTTGTCATAGGGTTCCCTAACCTAAACCAATAGGTTTTTGGAATAGAAGAATTATTTTAGATATATTTTAGATATGTAATGATTGTGAGTGAGAGTGAGATTATGAGTGTGCTACAAATTTAGATATTTTTTTGTGTGGTTGTGGCTAATCATGTAAAAGTTGATGGACTTGGTACACATTGTTCTACATTATTTTAGGTTTACTTTTTGGATAATGTGTTAGTAATATATTAATACCTAGCCACTTCCCTCTTTTTAAATAGTGTTATCAACCTATTGGAATAAGAATCTATGTGGAACTTAAAAATATCAAAAAGTGTTCTACAAAGAATTTTTGAATAGTTGTTTCTTTAACTCTAAAATATTACATACAACAACAAGATCAAATCCCAATTTTTCTATTTATGTTGCAAGGATTTATGAATTTTTTAATACATTTTTGGATTTTTTTTACTTGTGATATTTTTTAATACTTTCGAGTATTGTTTGGCCATATTTCTTTTAAATAATTTTGAATTTGTTTTTCTTAATTTTGAAAAATATTCAAACTTGAGTAGTTTGATTATTTTTACTATATGAAATAAATAAATAGCCATGGTTAGGGTAGATTGATTTACTATTACCTACGCAAAAATAGAACGTATGATATCTAACTACTTGCAATACTCACAAGGATTTATTTCAAACAGTCATTGTAAGGTTATCTATATCTAAGAATGAACAAAGATATGATTTTATGAGAGTATTTGATGGTGTCATTTTTCACTAATGAGCTTATAAGAGTATTAAGCCATTTGGTAGTGCTTTTTTTCATGTGATCGAGTCCAACTAAATGGCATCTTTGAGAAATGGATGAGGCTTGATGTTAGTCTACAACAATTTTGTTGGAACAATTACAGCATATCTAGAACTTCAATTGAAAAAAGTACCTAGTATGTGTTGCAACACTCTTAATCTCAATGTGCTTTTATTTTAAACTACTAGACATTTTTCATTAATTCCTATTTTTTCTAGGATTGATATATAAAATACTATAGAATTGTAGTTCATCTAATTTTTACTCACTAGTTAATAAACAATTGCTACCTCTTATAGTTTCAATAATAAACCCTTCTTAGGGACCCTATTATCATTAGAAAACTTTGATACACAAAGGGATTGAGCTGGCTAGTATTCATGATGTAGTCTAAGATTAAATCACAATAATCAAATATTCTTGGCATGTTGTTTGCTTCAAGACTGTCACCCCTCCTCACCCAAGAAACTAAACCCACATTAGAAACCTTGCAAATCATTAGGATTGGATCCATCTTCACACAAGATTTAGTTTTTAGAGCAGATGGAAAGAAAAAAAAAATTGTTCTTAACTTATTTCTGGTCATTATGGCACATGACCCTTGAGTCATTTTTTTTATTCACATTTGAGCAATTTAGGTGATATCATAATATATTAGGAGCTGGAATATTTGGTATTTTTATGAAGGGCCTATGTAAGGTTTAACATTTATAGTCTATAATACATAAGCATCAGTTAGGATGACTATAATTACTCTTGTTCGTAACATTTCTTTTATTTTTTTTCTATACTTGTACAATTATTTAGTAATGCAATGTAAATTTCTTTTCCAGCATTTTAACATATCACTAGCTATTTTTGCATTATGCTTATCCTAAAGAAGAGTTTTCTCCAATGTCAATGAACTATAATTATTTGAGCATTATGTTTAGTAAAATAGAGTTCTATTTGCACAACATGCTAATTAGTTATTGGATAATTTTTTTTTTGTAGAATTTTATATGCCATTATTTATCATTACAAAATTCATTTCTCCTTGAATAATTTTTATTTTTCACCTTTTGTAATAGATTATTTTATTGTTTGTAATATATTAATTTATTTTGGTGGGGATAGAAATATGCCTATTTAATTTACTATTTTTCTTTAATGGCATTTCTATATGATTCTGTTTACTTTTTCTACATTATGAAAATAGAATTACTCATTAACTTGGAACAAGTTTTTTTTTGTGCAGTTCATAATTGAAGCATTTTTGCCCCAACTTGTAATAATGTCTGCTTTGTGAAATTACTAATAACTCATTAGAATGGCTAATTTTGGATATTAGAATGGCATTGTTGAGGCTACATCATGGTCATGTCATAGAGTGCCTAACTTCAAAGAATTCATGGACTAGAAGATGATTTCTTTAAAATGATGTGGGTTTGTTGATTTGTGGCCTTAGAATTAGTTTGATTTCTTTAAAAGGATGTGGGTTTTTTACATTGTCGCTTTAGGATTAGTTTGGGTAGCTTACACTCTATCTTCCACAAAATAGTTGATTGCTTTAAAATTATGTAGGTTTGGTGTTTTTTGGCCTTAGGATTAGTTGTTGGACTTGGTTGGGCTCTATCTTATACAAAAGAGTTAAGGGTACTATATTAAATTTAAATAGAGGAGAATGATATAACAATCACATGGGTATTAGATGAATTTTAGCTGGAGGGGTATTCAATGTGAATTCAAACCTAAGGTATCAACATTTTGTCATTGAATGTTTACAAGTAACATGAATTTATTAAAAAATTGGTGAGAAATTAGTTTGATTTTAATATGGGGCACTTCAAATGATCATTAGTGATAATGCATGTAAAAGTGAAAAACATATTCTCCAAATCTTATGCACTTTAACCTCTTTGATTGAATTGTACTAGTTAACCATTAAAAAGTATCAACACATTAAAATCATCCTCATTTTGTTAGATATCATTTTGGGATTCAACTGCGTTAAGTAAGTCATTCAAACGTATGATCATTTCCATGAGAGGTAGTCGTAACTGACTAATTTCTCATGATTTTTGAATAGTTCACTTAGCACTCATTGCATCGTGTGATGCTCACAGGGTGAAGAAGTGGGATAGAAACTAGTGAAAAGTGGAGAACGAATCACATAGCATCAATCATCACTTCCGGGGCTTGCACCCGGTAACCAGGACTTCCCAGGAGGTCACCCATCCCAGAACTCCTGTGGCTCAAGCGCGCTTAACTGTGGAGTTTTTCCCCACAATCAAGCCCACTTAGCTTGCTACCCCATTTGCAAAACCTTAGGAAGTATTGTGCCTCATGAACCATTCAAGTAGAGATCCCTTGACTCTTTTTGAATTTAAGTATGGGGGATTACGCAGTGCATTATATTAGATATAATTCAGGGATTCAACTGCGTTAAGTAAGTCATTCACGTATGACCATTTCCATGAGAGGTAGTCGTAACTGACTAATTTCTCATGATTTTTGAATAGTTCACTTAGCACTCATTGCATCGGGTGATGCTCACAGGGGTGAAGAAGTGGGATTGAAAATAGTGAAAAGTGGAGAACGAATCACATAGCATCAATCATCACTTCCGGGGCTTGCACCCGGTAACCAGGACTTCCCAGGAGGTCACCCATCCAAGAACTCCTCTGGCTCAAGCGCGCTTAACTGTGGAGTTTTTCCCACAATCAAGCCCACTTAGCTTGCTACCCCATTTGCAAAACCTTAGCAAGTATTGTGCCTCAAGAACCATTCAAGTAGAGATCCCTTGACTCTTTTTGAATTTAAGTATGGGGGATTACGCAGTGCATTATATTAGATATCATTTTTGGGATTCAACTGCGTTTAAGTAAGTCATTCAAACGTATGACCATTTCCATGAGAGGTAGTCGTAACTGACTAATTTCTCATGATTTTTGAATAGTTCACTTAGCACTCATTGCATCGGGTGATGCTCACAGGGGTGAAGAAGTGGGATTGAAACTAGTGAAATGTGGAGAACGAATCACATAGTA
>APFE030101988.1:0-17204 GCA_000404065.3 Pinus taeda
CGCCGCACTGATTTCCCTATACGTAGCGCCTGTTTGCAGCCACTTTTGGAGGCCTTCTTGGTGTCCAAATTTTCTCCAAGTGTGCTTGTTGGAAATTTCTACCCGTCTACTTTCCAAAACAAGTGGAATTTTTTAATTTTGCCTCCATTTGCCCCTCCAAAACTGATTTCTCCCAACACTACTTCATGTGTGTCAAAATAGGGGCAATAAGGTCATTTTTTGGGTGTTTTTGACCTGCTCAAAACATGTCCAAGTTTCTTGGCCATTGGTAGGCAAGCATATTTCTTCATGCCAAATCCAAAAATGTTGAGTTTTTCTCATTTGGAGGCCTCCATCAAAAGCGAGCGCCAGGTGGCACGACGCATAGGACAAAAAATTATGTGTTTTAGCCCAAAATTTTCAAAAATGCAAAAAGTGTCCCAAATTTTTTTAAATTTGGGCTGAGTCTTCTCCATCAAGTGTTGTGTTGGGCCAAGGAAGTCTTAGCCAAGATCTGAAGTCTATCTTGCTCCTTTCGCCTCCTCGATTCCCTCTTCAACTTTGCTTTCAAGCTCCTGATTCTTGCCTTGCACACTTTGTTTCTCACCATGTAATGATAGGCCATATGCCTCAACAATGCCTTCTCCCTATTGGCCTTCTATAAAAACCTTTCTAAGTGGATATTAGCCCTCTCAAGCCAAGATTCCCGATCAGCATTGGTTTCTTGCTCAAGCGATGTGAGCTTCACCTTCCTCCTTTTGGCAGCTTGGCGGTTTTCTCGTATGTTTTGCAACTCCATAATCGTTTGTTGATCCTCAAGATGCTTGTTTCTTTGCTCCAGGTACTTTATTATCGACGTAACTCTTTCTAAGTTGAGGGACAAAGCATTGATGTCCGCCTGTTGCTCTTGGATGACCTCTTTGAGCTTTGAGCTTTGTGGACCCAAATCAGTATCATCACCCTCAATGAGAATGAAATCGGTCTCCTGCTCACCTGAAGGCCCCTCATCTTGTAATGGCCTCTTGCCCTTGTCCTGAACCTGTTGTGTTAATGAAGGAAGCGAGACCCCTTCCACCCCGGGTGGAGATAGTACTCACTTTGCTGCTGCGAACAACCGTCTAGTGCCCTTTTGATAGGTGACAAACACCGACACACTAGCAGACCGTGTCTCATGACCCTCTTGCTGATGCGAAGGTCCACCTGTCTCATGAAAAGCCTCTGGAGGTCCCTGAGGAGCTGTGAAGAACTCATGAGAAATGAAATCCTCCCATGAGATGCCTTGCAAACCAAGCTAATGTGTGACCATAATTTTAATGAGAGCAAAATGATATATATTGTTAAACTGCTGTTGAGGAGTCTTTTGTTGTACTAGGGTGGTCATATTCTCAATATTTTGGCACATGAGTAGGGAAGATTCATCATTCTCACCCTGGTAAAGTGCATCAACAATTTGATGTGATAGGCATATAGGCAAGAAAACTGGCCCTCACAGTTGAAATATTTCATTATAAGTTTCAACAAAGGAGCATATGAATCTTTCAGGTACCGAAAGGGAAAAACTCTGCTGAGTTGTCTCAAATAACCGGGCTTGATGTATGGTTCATAATGTTCCCTGTCAATTTGTTTCCTTTTATTCCATTGCTCTCCAATATTAGGAGTGTCGGTTGCTAGAGAAATAGACTCTGGTGTTAAAGTGAATGTTACACCAGCTAGAGTGGCTTGGTCGTTATGTAGATGAAGCACAAACAACCAGGCCAACTCATGATGATACTGGACTCTAGCAACCATCTCACAGAACTCATAAGAGGATTGGTGTTGGAAGCATGTGATAGCAAGAGGGCAGGCCTGCAGCTCGGCAAGTGTAGTAGGCTTCTCTCGTATATGTTTGCCACCTTTGTGAGGTCTACTTGGTGCATGTATTTCTGTAGGAGAGTCACTGTATATCTCTTCATCACGGTCATATGAAGGATCAGACTCCATGTTTGCTAGTGTGTGAGTTTTCTTGATGAGTATGAAGAGATTTTATGGTGTTTTTGGTTTTCTGCCACCAAGGGTAAGAATGTATGAGGGACTGTGGAGGGAGAGGGTATGAGGGGTTTTGGGACTATTATGACAAGTTTTTTGCGAAATAGGGGGTTAGGGAATAATATGTAAGCTTAGGGACAACAATTAGGGTTTGGAGATTTTGTAGTTAGGATTTGTGGGAAAATGGGAATTGGGGATAGGGGTGAATGATTTGATTTTTTAGGAATATGAGAGTTAGGGAATGAGTGGATGAACTGGGAAAATAAATGGAGGAGTCAAAGAGTAAGGGAATGGTGGAGTGGACTTGGCAGCAACATAACAATTGAAACCCTCGACAATGGTTTTTTGAGAAATTGCAAGGAAGTAGGGTTTGAGTTTTTTCACACCACCACCATACATTTTTAAGAAAAACTCCTTCACTAGCAAGGAAAAGGGCTTGACTTACTTGTACACTAGAAGATTTGAGCAATTTTGGCGATTTGAGGGAGTTTTTGAGGAAATCGGGCTTGGCAGCTCTATGCGCCGCGCCACAAAACCAACGCGTCGTGCCTCATGTATGCGCCACGCCAGTACAAATTTAACACTGTAGAGGGTGACCCAGTGCGCCGCGCCACTCGTATGTGCCGTGCCTCTCACCCAGTGCGCCGCGCCCACAAATTTGCATAGTTTTTCTCCAAGATTGCTTCCTTTGCTCAACACGACCTTCACTTTGCTCAATCTTTGTTCTTTGAATGAAAATGGGCTTTTTGAATTGGAAAAATGATTTATATATAAGAGCTTTTGATTTTTTCTTCATACAACCCACTTTTATAATGTTTGCCATGTGACTTACTTTTTAAACTCTTTTTTTTAGCAGTTTACTTTATTTGTGCTTTTGATGAACTGAATGACTTGATTTTGTGTTTGCCTTGCAGGGGATGGAGCAACTGAAACTTGGCAAGGTGACCAGGGTTGCCACTAAAGTTATTTACATATAAAAGAACTGAAATGACATGAATTTATACAATAAAAACCTAAAATACTATGTTTTTCCTCAAAACAGAGTTTTGAGGTAAAATACTCTGTTTTTCCTCAAAACAAAGTTTTGAGGAAAAATACATTTCTGAGCAAGTGATTGTGAATTTATTGGTACTGGAACTTTATTCAACCTCCCCATGCGCCTGCTAACCGTTATTGGACATTTTGGGGACCTTTTTGATGAAACGCTAGACCTAATGAACCTAAAACCCTAGAAAAGAATTTTGCAAATTTAAAGACAAAAAGTGACTGCAGAAGATCTTGATGAATGAAAATGGGCCAGCAGGTAAAGGACATGAGGGAAAATGTATAACAAGCCACTACCGTCAGATGATCCATACTCCTAATGGAATGCAGTTGACTGAGCAGGACACCTAATATGTAATGCAACAAGAGAATTTGATATCTGACGGAGGGATGAAGATACCGAAACTAATAGTTGGTACATGTTGTTCTTCTTCCTCCTCCTTATGACTTGAAAATGAGGAGTCTTCCATGTGATATTGATCTTCATCTTATGTTATAGTCCAGTGTTCCTTCGTCTTCTCGCTTGATGATCATCTTATCTCTTCAGCTCCATATGTGTCTTCTAGCATGCCCTCCTTCTCCATCTCCTTCTTCATCATCTTGCCATAGCATGATAGAGTACCTACATCTGCAATCCACTCATGATAAGATGACATCAGTTTGATAAATCCCTAGTCTAAGATGGTGCATATTGAGCCAAAACCGGGTGACAAGTTGGGAAACAAGATCAATAACTGCACAATTGCGCATCTTAGGTAGTCAAGGGTGAAGTTCGAACCTTGAGACTGTGCAATGCGCAGTTGAAGTTGGGTTGAGGAAGAAAACTGCAAAATCTGGGAGCTCAGTGTGATAGGCTAAGGGGATGGGCAATGGAATAGCTTATTGCGTAGTTCTGGAGGATAGAGGATCCTAGGTGATTGCACAATTGCACAATTCAAGAGCTCAGGGCTAAGGCTTGAGCGTTGAGACTGTGCAATGCACAATACTAACTAGGCAAGAGAGAGAAATTGCATAATTTTGGGAGTTAGTGAGCCAGGCTTAAGGGATTTTTCACTGTTTCAGCCAATTGCGCAGTTTTGGGAGGCAAAGAAAGCCTGGTGATTACACAATTATAGGAGGAAAAGAAGGCCTATTTATTATGTAGTTCAAGAGCTCAGGGTTTGATATTAAGCTTAGATATTGCATAGTGAATAGTTGGGGCCAGTATGGAGGGATGGATTGCATTATTATGGGAGCCAACATTCAGGCTGGAGCATTGGAACTGCACATTTCACAGTCCTGGGAAGTAGGAACTGTGCATTTCACAATGTCAAAGGACAAGGGTACAACTTGAGGGCTGGAACTGCACAATGTGCAGTTGAGGAAGGCCGGATGCGGCCAGATTGCTAGCAAATTGCCGAAAATTGGCTAAGTGTGGGACCAAAGATACTAATGTGAATAGTGATATGACTTGACTGTGATCACACTCTTGAAAAACTTTGATGACACAACAACATAGATCATCCGGAACACATTAACAACATATTTTCCTCAATGCGAAAACTTTGCGACGACTTTACGACAAGTGAGACATTGAAGGTACACTTTTCAATGACGGTGACAACACTTGCCTGACAATGCTTAAAACTTTGTGAATGAGTGAGATTGATGTTTACATTGTTAGAAAAACTCATTCACACAAAGATAAACCATTGAACCACTAGAACAAACATACATACATTGTGCGACGGTTAACATGCGAAAATACAACTATTGCTAAAGTGCGAACGACTCTTGCGATATGTGAACGACAGTGAAAGTAACACATTCCAGAGTAAAGATAACATGAAAATGACACTAATTAAAGTGAAAGCAAGCAAAAGAGACAACCGAAAACATGAAAATGACACTCGCGAAAACAAAGGTGCGCGGAAGTGATAGTTTGCAAAACTCACCGAAATGGAAGTAAAAACACAACTAGAATGTAAGAAATTGTCGTTATTAGTGCGCACTTACTGTTGACATGGATTGGACATCGCACATGCATATTTTTTATGGAATGTGCTATGCTTGTCCAAACTTGCATAAAATAATGCGGTCATGGATTTGTTATGGACACTTCCAATCCAAGAAGGGAGCTCAAAAGCATCAGTTGACCAAGAAGTGACTACAGAATGATCGATCACAAGATCTAAAGTAGGCTCCAAAATTTGAGTGTACGCAAAATGTTTTAGGGTGTTTATCGTAGTGACAACACTTGGCGACACACTAGTAGAACTCCAGTTTCTTTGCACTGGTCAATTATTTCATGCAGGGTCTAGTCCTTTAGGAAGTTTTGATTCATCGTTGAGATTACCATGGTTTCCCCACTTACCCCATGCATAAACATAGTCCCCTTTATTCCTTTACTCAGTTAAACAAAAACATAAGATCATCAATCACACAATGTTTCAAATCAGGATAGGGTATTGAAGTTCGTGAGCTTTAGATTTTCAGAGCATAGTTTTTCATCTATAGTGTTTCTTTATTGCCAGTAGGCCTGGACAGTACCCTAGCGGAGTCACTTCAGGGACACAAACATTGCTCCGCTGCCAGTAGGCTTAGACAGTAACCCAACGAAGTTGTTTCAGGGGCACAAACATTGCTCTACTACCAACAGAACTGGGAAGTACCCCAACTGGGTTGCTTGCTTCACCTCTCTATGCAGGAAGCTTTTCTCTTCTTTTGCCTTTGTTTATTATTTTATATAGGACTTTGTATTGACACTTATTTATTTCATGGGCAGAAGAGGGATCCCAACTTATTGAGAGCATGAGAGGTTTCCCTTCAGAGAAGCATATATAAGACCTCTGATATTGGTTTTCTCATTTAGATTTTCCCCTTATCCTTATCTACTTGATTGGATGAGGCTGAAAACACGGAAATGTAAAAACCCGAGTGCAGGCATGAGGTTTCCAGAATAGACATGGATGTCATGGTTTGACACAAGGCTTTCTTAACACTAGGATCGTATTTTCTGTCGGAACATCATCGACCAAAAGATGTAACCAAGACAAGGAAGAAGGACAAAGAGTTAGCCAAATGTTGCAGTTTTACAAAGTCCTTTTCTATTTTTCCACATTCCCTTTGAGCGAGCAAAGCCTCTTCATGCACGATCTCACAAAACGAAAGAAAGACAACACACAACAAGGAAACAAAACCAGAAGACAAGACAAAAAATGGATAAAGAAAGACATGATGTGAAGCCAAAGCCATAAAACACAAGCCAAACTACAGGAAACGAATGTAGGATGGACGTGCAGGTAAACTAAAATGTAACTAGACCTAATCCTAACCTAAATAGCTATAAGGTCGGGGTCACGTATAATGGAATTTACAATGTAGCCATAGTAATTGTTTCCGACCTACAATCACAAATATGTGATTGATTAAAACAAATATAAAACAATGTGCAATAGAAAATATGATAACCTGAATAACTTGCACAAAACATTGAAATTCTCTCATGTCAACAGAAATATAGGCCATAGCCACCGGTATGAAGCTTCATGTGAATGTGTCTCCATCTACACCGAACTCCTTAGAAAGCATGAGGAAAGATCGAAACTTGTTATTTTCGATGGAACTTTCCAGGTAAGATTGGTCTAACAATTTAGCGATTGGATCATAAAATTCATGATAATCCTCTTGAAAACCCCGAAATATTTGAAAAAATGAATTTTCAATTAGAGGCACGGGATTACGATGAGAATCTTCTGAGGAAAAATATATATGATCATATTCATCAGTCATGTCAAGACAGTGAGGACCTAACATAACCAACAACGAAGGCTGAAGTGCCTCAACTGCTTGACCAAAACTTGAACAATGTGATCTTAAAGCATAAAGATTGAAGGGTGTAAAACAACTGTCATTGGATGTGCTAATGGGAAAATAGTAAGTTGAATGAAAATCATTAGAGACATAATGATGATGAGATAGGTTGGTTAAAGTATCATATTCCCAGTTTGTAATTAACAAAGATAAATCAATTTGAGTAGCGTTGTGGATGCTCTAAATAATCGAACCAACTCCCTCATAGGCCGAATGTGACGAATCATTTTCCTCGAACTGGTGATAAATTGTACAAGCATCACAATTGTCGAAAGAATTTACAAAGGATGCCAACACAACAAACACATGAGACCAATAAGGACATAGTGAGTGGATAAGTATTTGATTATGTTGTAGCAGCTACAACCACCCTCCAAAATTTTGCCTTAGCTTCGTTTTGGAGCCTCCCTTCCGAACTTCACAACAACTTGCCTTAATTCGTCAAGTTCACAAGCTTGAGTGTTTTGCTTCCATAGGACAGCCTGCCAATCACAATTTGATGCACTCCCCTCACAGGCTGTTCACTCGGACTCATTCCAACTGCAGGCTAAGAAGCTTCCCCAAGAAAATTGTGCATTTCTGGAGGGCAACCAACCTTCCCTCTAGAAATTGTGCAATCATGTATGGTAGCCTGCTAGGCTCCAAGATTGTGCAATCCTGCTAGCCAACACTCCCAGCAGGAATTGCGCAATTTTCCCCAGCAGGGCTGCTCAGCCTAAAATGTGCACAAATCTAGGCAGCATTCAGTTGTTCTGCCCAAAAATTGCATAAATCTCCTAGGTAGTCAGCCAAGCTCCCAGCCAAAAATGTGCATTTCCTTCAAGCAGTCGAGTAGTCTCTTGCATGTGTAGCTGAGTTGATCGGTTCCCTCCAAGACCGAGAAAAACATACTTTCATGCACGAACTGCTTCTCCCAAGGCAACATGCAAAGGCATCCCTTGTTTCTAGGATCTATGTTTAGCAGTTGGAGGTTACATGCAAGGATCATTTCAGAAACCTCCTACCAACTGTCACTTTCCCTATATTTTTGGCATGCACGTCACAACTTCGATGTTATCAAAAATCATCAACCAGACTCTACAGAGCTCATTCCTCACATCAACCTTGCAACTCTGACAACCCACATCACGTATAGGAGTAGTCGGCACATTCAGCTCAGTTGTTTTGGGGTAAGCCTGCTTCCCATGCTTTGTGTTGCATTTATGTTTGCTTTTTGTGTTTTCTCTTGTATGAGTAATGTTTTCTTGATTTATTTGAAAGCTTGCTATCGTTTACATGTATACTAGCTTGTCCTAGCACCATTTCAGTTTTCGTTGACATCTCACTGTTGTTGCATACATGAAACTGTTTTTCGCAAACGGTCGCTGATTCGACGACTCACCTCACCCACATGCACATTGTTCCATCTTTTGAATCTGTCATTCACTGTTTGCATACATGATCATTCACTTATGATTACACTTAGTATCACCAGGCATTCACACTCACATTCACTTTTAGTTGCTCGTCAGTGAGTCCGGCCAACCTTGGCGCGGATTCAACATCACCAAGACAACATTGTACAATCCTGAGAGGGAAAGCTCTACCTTCCTCCCCATAAATGCACATTTTTTCCTAGCAGTTGTTCCCCAAGCTTGCTTTACGCAATCCTAAGGGAAAGTGACTAGTGGCCAAGAAAATTGCGCAATGCAGTCACTAAGCTTGCAACCATTGCCAACTGAGATTGTGCATTGCGCAATCCCAGTAGTCAAAAGCCAAATTGGACTGTGCATTATGTAGTTCTAGCAGCCAGTCAGTCTACCAGTAGCCTAGACTGTGCCTTGTGCAGTCTTGGCAGTTAGTCTCCCGTCCTCCCGACCAAAATTGCGCAACCTTCATGATCAGTGACACAGGTATGTTGCAAGTCAGTTCTCGAGTTCATTTTGGTTTTTGACTGAAAAATTGTTTGCCATGAGCGTTTCCATGTCCCCAGGTATTGCGGGTGCTGATCTTCCTCTCAGCACTGCAAGAAAAATGAAGAGAGTAGAGTCGAAGGCACCGTTTAGACCCCACATGGAGATGTAGTCAATCAAGTGTCTATGGGCTTTCCCACTGACGAAGACATCAAGTTGTTAATAGACAAGGACATCAAGATATGACAAAAACAACATCACAACGAGTAACATCATGAACAATAGCTGAAGGCAGCATACTGAATGCAGCGAATGCAACAAATGCAAGAGGAAGGTTGTTGACAACACAGAGGCGGGACATAGTTTCAATATCAAGCAGGTCCACTGATAATGAAAGCAACTTTGGAGACTCAGGCTATGAGGTGACGATGCGACATGAAGGTTGCGTGAAGACAGAGAATGGAACAGAGAAGGAGTTGCAGTAGGAACACGAACAACAGTGGGCACAACATGCACTTACGGATGAAACTGCACCCATACAAGTTAAAGATCCATCCCAACAGCTGACACGGAGCAGACATGGTGAGCAGTGTTGTTTATCGCATGTAAGGGATTCAACAACATGCATGTCATTGTGTGCACACATGCAATCCAACCCATTCAACACACTCACCAAGGCGAAGACAAGAAGCAAGTCCAACTAGAGCTGAACATGTACTTCGACAAGTTGATGTGCATGACCACCAGCACACACTTGAATATCAGCATGGACATTATGCATCAATGTGTTTTTGGTTCAGCCACACCCAAGAAGACCATGTGCATGTTAGCAGACGAGTTGGATGAAGGGGCAGAACCAATGCACCAGTTGCAATGGAGGCAAGAGTTCGCTTCAGCAATGTCACCATGAGGTGCACACACACCATCATGGAAAACCAAGCTTGGCATCAACTCACCACCTTCACCATCACAAGCATGTCAAAGAGTTGGTCTCATCATAGTGGACCGAGTGTTAGTGATGTCTTGCAAGGCTTGATCAAGCCATGTTGTCTCACATGAGCACGTGCATTGTAATGTTGAGTCATGTCAAGTGTAAGTCAAGTGTCAATAGTTGGATGTAACAGTCGTAGAGTATGTGAAGAGTCATGAGGGTAGTTGAACTGTCACAAAGGGGAATGTCAAGGGTCACCCCACCCTTTCCTATAAATAGTCCCTCATAACTCATTGTATAGGCTTTTGGTCATCCAAGATTCTGATAAGACTATCTTGGAAAGAGCTTGGACATTATTGTAATGCGCCTTGGCTTCTCCACTGCACGGAGTTGGTTCATCTCTTTGGAGGAGCAGGCAGATGTGGCTGTAACATTCCACTGTTGGGGCTAGCGGGTTTACATGGATGTATTGTATGATTGGAACTTACACTTCTTTATATAATAAGAGCCAACACGTTTTCACACATGTATTATATTTGTTGTAAGACTGATCTTTAACACTTGCAATGCATGTTGCTTTAACTTGTGTTCTACATCTGAACTGATTCATTTGTTGTAATGCATAATATATTAATGGAAATGTGTTGTATATGTTGTTAATTTTGTCCCATCCGTGTCGACTGCTTTGGCGAGCATTAGACAGACCTTTCACATGAACCTTATTGTAACAACCGTTGCACTCGTTCGGATTGATCCATGAGTGTTGTATGTGTTATCTTACCTTGTATATTGTGACTACCACATCTTAGTGGACTGCTCCGTCGGAAACTGTGTATGTCCTGTGTGTTGTGTGTTCCTAACCAAGTTGGGACTGGTCCCTTTCAACCTGGAACTCACCTTCACCCTCATCTTAACCCACTTGTGTTAGAACCTCTCATACACCTTCCTTGACTCACTGCAGCAGTCACACCCTTACTACTGACAGAGTTATCTCACTTTCCTTTATGCAACATCACGATCAAGGCATTGCTTTACGACCCACTGCTGGGACTCCTACACCAAATGGTTTGAGGTCTAATTGGCACTTCTTATTAGGGAGATCCCCTTACATGTTGGCAGGTCCAGCACCGTCAATAGATTCGTGCGATAACTCATGCATTCATTATCACTCAAGGGGATTTCAAGTGCAATGAAGGGAAAGATGATTTGCAATACAACATTTTCAAGGAAAACCAAGAGCTAACTACTAAGAAATGAATTTTATAAGCATGATCCCTTCAGCCAAAGATGGTCTTTGTATATTTTCATGTAGATTCACAGCTCATGTAATGTACTAAAACTCAAGACAAGAATCCACTCTACTATTTAAATAGTGGAACCACGGATCGATGAAAACAATAATCAACAAGAGGAAGATAATCAAGACACATAACATAATTGTTTCTCTAGGGAAATCCACTGCTCAAAACCCTGAATATTTATTTCATTAATTAGAAATCTAAGTGATAATACAAAGATTTCTCTCACAAGAACAACTCTGCCAAAGTATGATCAACTCTCTACCTCACAAGCCCGCACTAACCAACACTTAGCCAATTTATGCTGCCCGTTGAGCCCCTATTTTCTTGCGATTCCTATGAGGAATATCCCATATTTAATCGGGAATTTCTTCTTCCATAACTACGTAATCTAAAACTAGGTCCTCTTCTCATTGCATGCACGATCTGTACAACTAGGATCATTCTACAATTGATAGTACATTAACCCTTCACTCTAGTCTCAACTGGGTCTTTCCCTGAATTTACATGCATGAGTTTCTGATGAGCGGATATTCAGTTAGCTGTAGTAGCAGTAAGGATGCACCAGTGCACCAACGCACTGCTAGGCCTCTACTAGTTCCACAAACAGTTAGAACTAGTTTAATTGTCTATAACTCAATCAAACTGAGTTATCTAATTACAACTCAAATAAACAACCCCTAAAATTTAGGGAGAACATATACATGACTGCAGAAAGAATTCCAACTCAAAATTCCTAAGCTAATTAAGTCAATTAAACTTAATTAACTATTTACAAGTTTCTATGAGAATAAAATTCGATTTGAATTCACATTTTAATTCAAGGACAAATTAAACTGGAATTTCTTGTTTCCATTTCTCAATAGTCTTTGGAATAATCAACTTCGTAATTCCATGACTCTATGAGAGATACATATTCCAAACCCGAGTTTGATGAGAGATATTTGCATGAAGATGAATGAACTGAAAAATATTCTTGAATCCATTTAGAATTAAAATATTGAAAATTTTAAAGTTACATTTGAAATGCCAAAAAAAATTCAAAAATAAAATTTCATCGATTGAAACCATGCAAAGAAGGATTGTGCGAGAGAAACCAGATTTGATTTAGTCTGAGGGGCTTACCAAAGTCGCCAGATCCTGACATAATGATCTGAACTTAAACAAAAACACAAAAACTTATAGATATAATCATAAATATAGAGATGCAACAGAAAACACTTCATTTCATTAATAGAAAAATAATGAAGTGTTGTTATAAACATAATGGAAATAAGATAGCTCGGGAGATGGTAGCTTATCTCTGAGAAGAGATGTGGTGGCTACATGCCTCTAAACTATGTTACAATGAGACTCAAGGGCCTATTTAATATTGGAAAACATGAGAAAACCCTAAACAACCAAAACCCTAACCCCAAATGTAACACCAAGAGTTTGTGGGCCCTATTGGGGTTAGTTGGGCAACCAACTTCCTGGGGTCGTAACTTGGTCATATTATCTTTGTTTGGCACGTATGATACCTTGTTGGAAAGGTATCGCTGAGTATTATAGGTTTCATTGCAGGACTATAGTGATAATACAAAGCTTGCACCCAGTAACCAGGACTTCCCAGGAGGTCACCCATCCCAGATCGCCTCTGGCTCAAGTGTGCTTAACTATGGAGTTTTCCCCACAATCAAGCCCACTTAGCTTGCTACCCCATTTGCAAAACCTTAGCAAGTATTGTGCCTCATGAACCATTCTAGTAGAGTTACCTTCACTCTTTTTTAATTAAGTATTGGGGTTTTTCGTAGTGCATTATATTAGATATCAATCCCACTTCTTCACCCCTGTGAGCATCACCTGATGCAATGAGTGCTAAGTGGACTATTCAAAAATCATGAGAAATTAGTCAGTTACAACTACCTACCTCTTATGAAAATGGTCATAGATGAATGACTTACTTAATGCAGTTGAATCCCAAAAAATGATATCTAATAGTTCAACTACTTTAACAGAGATGAAATCAAACATGAATTACAAACATCCGTAAAATAGTCTTAGGAATATTCATAATCCATGCACGAAGAACGTGTTGGCCTTGAAGGCTTCTGTTATTAAGTAAAATTTCCAAGACACATGTATACAATGAAGTTCACTAGCTCCAATAATGGAGCGTTGGAGCCACTCCTTGCTCCTCAAAAGAACTAGCTTATCTCTCTAATTCCTTGTGGGAGGAGCTAAGGTGAAAAAGTTCCTTGCTCATACAATGAGGGTATATATATAACCAAGAGGTGATGATTCACCTTCCTTATGACTCTTTGACTACACTCATGGTTGTTTGAATTCCTATGACTTTTTGAATTTACATTACTCTTCATATTCTAAATGTGTCCTTTGGACTTCCACTTTACAATACATTTTGAATAGGTAATTACGTAATCCACAATAATTATATGGCATATAATGACTTGTAACACGACATGACATGACATTGATGACATGGACTACATGATGATGTGACAGTGCCAAGTTTTCCTTCTTGTTGCTTATTTCTTTGTGTCTTCTTAAAATATGGTACATGTTCTTCTTCTTCCTCCTACTTATGACTTGAATATGAGGAGTCTTGCATGTGATCTTGATCTTGACCTTCTATTATAGTCCGATGTTCCTTCATATTCTCGCCTGATGAACATATTATCTCTTCAGCTCCATATGTGTCTTCTAGCATGTCTTCCTTCTCCATCTCCTTCTTCATCATCTTTTAATAGCATGATAGAGTACCTACATTTTCAATCCACTCATGATAAGACGACATCAGTCTGATAATCACCTTTTGCGCAGCCCTAACCAGGGGCTGAGGTGCTTTCCCGCTACTATGGTAGCGATCTACGCTATTTCCCCAAACTATATGCGGATCTTACTTATCTTCTTAAAGATCTTAGCTAACTTCACGTAAACATATACTTTATCTCATATTCACTTAATTAACACAGTCACATATGTTCACACATCATATAAATAGTAGAAATGTAATTCATACCCAATACATTTAATGCAGAAAACATGAAATAAATACACTGGAATTATATAAAACTTCACTTTATTAATGCTTCCAACTGTTACAGACTCGAATCACCCTGCACACTCAGCTGCAGGGGTCCGCGCACTCAGCTACAGACTACTAGGCCTCTGCGCACTCAGCTACAGAGCCTTCTCCTACTCTATGACTCAAAACTAGACCTTACACTTCAATTTTTTTTTTATTCTTCTATTCCATTTTTCCATTATATTCTTTACAACTTAGAGCCTCACTCTATTTATACAATCCCATGGTTCATGGACCATGGGTAGATCTCTATAGCCGACATTACATTACAAAATTAAGGGTGGACAACCCTATGACTCATTTACAAGCTACGCGCTCCGCGCCCACAAATGCAGAGACTTTACATCGGAGTTACAACTTTTGACCAAAATCTGGGCTCTAAGCCCCAACACTTCCCTTGGGGGATCCCGCGTCCAACAGGCCACCAACACAAACATCGTGACTCGCCCTTGAGTCATTCTGTCGGTGCGAAGATATTTCCGCGAAGACCTACCAACTCTGCCTGGATCACTGGAAGATTGGTAGTGCACTTAGCGGTTGCCTGTTGTACTTCTTGAACGCATTGTTTAGAGATCGTTGTGGCTGAGCTGCTTTCCTAAACCTGTTCCTACATTCCCTGCATCTGTGCGACTTTGCTTCAATAGAGGCTATAATGACAAAAGGCTCATCAATCCACAACTGTACATACGCCTTCAAAACGACTTCCTTGTGTCGAGCAGCATCCACCTGCTCCTTGAGCACTTTTGTCTGCTGCATCCATGAAAGCCTCTGTGTAAGGGAAACCATCTGTGCGGTCCCTTTTATCTCATCATATTTCTACTGCAGCTCACATGCCTCTGTTTCTAAGTGTTGTATGTTTGTGTCCTCCTACAAAGTGGTGAGAACCTCAAATGACTCCTCAAACAACTTGGTGCAGTCTTTCACTACGCTGTTGACCTCTGCTATGGCTGTTGTGATTGCGTTGGCGCACTGTTCTTTAATCTCTAGTGGAGTTGAAGGTTGCACCTTCAGTTGCAGTTTGGTTATCTCAAGGTTCAACTCCAGCTGAACCTTGGCCATCTCTTCCTTAGCCTCACGCACCCCTACTGCCAATTTCCAGATGTGCGCTTGCGCTGGTTCCTTTGCTTGGATGGCCAGCTACGAGACCATCTAGCAAGCTTCATCGACCACTTGCATAATCTGTCGGTTCTGCGCCACTACCTCATCATGTTGCAGGCTCAACTGTTCGATGTTGATTCAGTGCTCACTCATGACCTAGAGTGCGCGACCCTCCTTAGCTCGCAATTCTATAGTAACTTTGTCCTACAAAACATTAAGTGGCTCCATATTTATCCCAACTCCCTTCAGTGCACTCACCATAGGGCTGTCAGCCTCATTTTCTATAACCAGTGCTCCCTCTGGAAACACTATAGTGTTGGTCATTTTGACACGCAACATTTCCTCAGCCACGGTACCAACTTGTGGAGTGTGCACCTACAACTCCTGTATCTATGCCCGGAGGGCCCCCAACACCATCTGGTGTTCCTCCACAAACTACTAGAGTGCCTCCATGGTGATGTCACTCACTATTTCCCTAATGTCATGAATATCCCCCTCGATGAGGGTGATTGGGTTGAAAGAAGTCTTTGAAGCCTTCGACTTCTTTCGCGGCCCTACCTACTCTCTTGGGAACTGTCGTTTCAACTATGTGGATGTTGTCTGTGGGTCCGTGCCACCTTCCTCTAGATATGTTTCCTGTTTAGGCGAAGGTGACTTTTGGCCTTCACGGTCCTTCTCTGCTGCCTTCCACCACCTTCGCAGCGTCGCGTGCTTCCTGCGCCTTGGCTGTTGCTGCTTCGTTCCTTCTCTTCTCTGCCAACTATGCCATTCACAGTTTTTCCTTGTCCTTTTTCTTTTGTGCGGTGAACTTCTCTACTTCCATCACGGAGCTGGCTGGAGCGCGCCACTCCGGCGGCCATGACTCAAGCACTGTGAAGATGATGTCGTCTGTTTCCAGGTAAGGTAGCTCGTGCCACGTCTTCATGGGGTCCTTCCGCGCCCTGATGTACATGTGGTGGAAGTCTGCCTTGAACTCCGTGAAGCTCTACAGACTGCTATAGACGGGGGCGATAATCGCGGCTTACGATTAATCCCCATTCTGATGTTCATCTCCATGAACACCCAAAATATATTACTGTCCCTGATTCTCTGCGCATCTCTGTTTTCCCGTAGCGAAGCGTACTTCATTGCCTCTGGAAGATCTTGCGCAATCGTTGGGAACTGGCTATCCTCAGGCAATTCCCAAGCCACCAACGCTATGGATAGCAAAAGCCATGCATAGTGGAAAATATTCCCCTGCTCCTATGCCTCACGACAGTTCTCCAGGAACTCCCTGCATAAGTAATCCGCCCAGTTAAACTAGACCCCTTCTATGCATTGCGCGACAAGTGCAACCACCGACGTGGGTACCTCATCCGTGCAACACTTCCGCATAACCTTCCTAGCCAATATCTGTGTCGCAACTTTGACCGCCGCGTTGTTGGCTCAAGGGTCAAGGAGGGCCCCATCAAGGATGGGTGTCCCATCAAGGTGGGCCGAAGGCTCAAGGTGGGGCCCCATCTTGATGCTGGAAATCGCGTACCCTCTCTTCTTCTTCTCCAGCTTGAATTTATTCTTCATGGCCTTTGCAATGGCCAAATCATCATTTTTACCCTCTGAGATATTTTTTGGATCCTCCCCTTTGCAAGGGAGTTGGGTAATTCTGTGGATTAAGTGGTCCGTGATGAGGATGGGCTCCTCCAGCCACAGGCAGCCATCATGCACTAGGAAGAGCAGTTGCCTGATGACAAAAATAGTCACTGGGGTGCGATGGTAATGTGGCACCGAGAGCAAGTTTAATAGTCTTTCCTTTTCTACACCTCGCAACCACTGGCGTGCCTCCAACTCTATAACTCCCAGCGGTGTGTTTTTCTTCTGGCGCATGAGCTGCGCAGTTGCCAAATGTGGGAATTTCTTGTGGTCCACGAGATCCTAGTCTTTAAATTTTAATACCAGCACTCGCCCCAAGTGCACTCCATAAAAAATGATGTCGTCGGGGAGCAGCGGGGTCTGCATAG
>APFE030101992.1:0-14143 GCA_000404065.3 Pinus taeda
GATGGGGATGAGCACTTTGAGTCATCGGATTGGAAAAGGAATCAACAGTCAAGATCTGATCGGAGATCGTTGATCTGGGGAGCTTAAGGGCTGCGGACCATGGAAGAAGCGACCACCAATAAGAAATATAGTGATAATGTTGATAGCCGATGAGGTGTCAATCAGAGTGATAAGAGATCGGTAAATCAGATTGCGATTATGCAAAGGGGAAAATGCACCATGCGACATGTGATTGCAATGGGCAGACTCGATGACATTATAATGTCAAGTTTATTGTTCCTTGAGATCTGGATTAATCTTTTTTTCCATGAATTTCCTGTGCATTGGTTATTATGTTCTATTTTCGGTAATTTTCCAAAAGAAAGGCCACCTATGTATTTTCTTTTCAGCGGCTCCCATTCACCTGTGCCATGCTATAAGTAGGCATTTTGTAATAGGAATGTGTTATAGAAGACATAGAAACACAGAGCCAGTGAGCTAGAGGGCTAGATGCAGAGCCACAGAGCCAGAGATCTAGAGGGCCAGACACAGAGCCACAGAGCCAGGGAGCGAAGGGCCAGTCAAAGAGACACAGAGCCACAGAGAAATGATGAAACATAACGTGTCATGAAAACATGAATTAGAACACAGAAGAGAAGGAAAAGATACAGACAGAAGGGTCCAGCACAGATGAAGGAATTTTTGGGAACCAAAGAGGTTTTGGTAACCGTCTAGGGGGTCTGGAGACATGATCTTGTGGACTCGAGGAGTTCGAGCCATCAGAGGCATAAATCCCATTGTTTTGTAGAGGCTTAGGGGGAGCTCACACATTGGAAATAATACAAGCCACTAAGAGGAGAACAGAGAGAAGCCACCAAAGGTTAGAGGCGGTTATTCTCCTTACAAAGATCCAGAGCCAGAGCGAGGGAGAGAGCTAGAGCTAGAGCCGAGAGCCAGAGCCAAGAGCCAGAGCCGAGGGCCAAGAGTCGAGAGCCAGGGCTGAGAGCAGAGAGCTAGAGAGCAAAACGGCTAGGGATAAAAATGGTATTCTAAGCCCAATGGTTCAGTCATAATCTATTGGAGTTGATTGTGGAACTTGTAAAAGAATTCAACCATAATCCCAAAGAGTCTAATCGAGTTGATTAGAGCTCAAGGAGACGTAGCCCAAGATATTAGGGTGAACTCCATATTATATTGTTGTCTCCTGTGGTTTTCTTATTTGCTACTTTATTTACTATTATATGAATTTCATATCAATTTAAGAAAATGAGCATAAGCACTTAATAGTTAAAGGCAAACACAAGCATACACCTATTTCATGTTATTTTAATTCCACAAATTATCAATCATAAGCATAGATCTTAGGGATATATAAGCTTTGGAGTGGGATAGGTTTTGTAAGCAAGACAAGAAACCTTTAGTGCCACATTTCAAATCAGGTGATATCTGAGCATCAGGTTGATTAACCCCACCTTCAAAGAAGGTGGTATTAGAGTTGGTTATATCAGAGTAACTTATAGCAGAGTAGGTTGTATCATTAAGTAGGTTGTATCATGATGCAAGTGGTATCAGATCAGAATGCTTGATTGACAGAGCAATCTATATGCTTGTTTGACTTGAAAGGTGTTCAAACATTATAAAGGATTTAGCTGTTTGATTGTTTGTAAACTCACTGTTGTGTGTGTTTGCAGAGGTGAAGGGAAAGCTATTAGTAGCTAGGTCTAGGAGAGGACAAGAAGGAAGAAGGGTTGAAGGAATTATTCTTATCCCAGAGGACCTCAGAGCAATCCTTGAAGCAGAAGAGGTTTGTTGCAAAAGGTTGCTTGAATAAGCTCTTTGTTAATCTTGTTTTAAGTTCTTTTGTTCATTTTAATAATGACTACTTCTACAAGTAAGTACTCAAATCCTTCCTTCATCACAATATTCTCTGATGAAGACATGAACCAAGACTTGTTCATCATGATGGATATGGTAAGAGAAATGAGTGTTGAACTTCGAGATCAGTTGAATTCCATGAAGGAAGAGCAGTAGTTGCTTTCTAACAAATTGCAGGGAGTGGAAGGCCAACTTCATATTACAAATATGAACCTGGAAAGGGTGCATGAGTCGGAGACACAACGCTTTGTTACCAAATAAGCTTTAGTCAAGTATCAGCTTGAAGAAGAGGTAAACAATTCCAGTTTGTCTTCGAATTCCTCTAAGAATGTTTATGTTGGTTCTTTAGAAAAGCATACTAGAGTCATAGGGTCCAAGTTAATGTCCAAGATGGGCTATCAAGGAAAAGGCTTGGGCAAACATGCATAGGGTATTGTTGAGCCAATAATGTTTGAGGAAAGGCCTAAGTATTTGGGTCTTGGATATGGACAATCTTATAGAGAAAGTTCCAAAGTTGCCATGAAGACAATTGAAACAATTCCAAGAAGGAGGTTCATTTCAGGTCTTCTACCTCAAGAGTGTAAAGATTGTATCCACGGGGAATGCAATAGTTTGAAACATGCGTTGCAGTACAAAGGTGTTCATAAGCATACACTTGAACCAGAGAGTTGTGGAACTCTGAAAGCTTTGAATAGATTGATGGTGTTCCAAAGGGGGCCACTTCTTCATTTGACTCACCTCCTCATGAAGGTAATAAAGGTGAAAAAGAAAGGTATAAATGCAGTTCTAATCATATTCCTTTTGATTATGTAAAGCATGGTAAATTTCCATATAAGCACTAGAAAAACATTGCATGTTCCTTTTGTGGTTTGGATAACCATAATGTTTCTAGCTGTTGGAAGAACATGGCCACATGTAGGAAACTTTGGAAGGAAAAGAAGCAAAAAGCAAAACATCCATTGGACAACGCAAATCATGATGTTGAGAAGATCACATGTGTTGCACTTACTACCATAAGCAAGGACATATTGCTGCAAAATGTTGGACTGTGAATCCAACAATGCTTCCAGGAAACTTGAAGAAGGTGGAATGAAAGAATGGCAGGAATGGAAAGAAAGATTCCATAAATGATGTGTTTCAGGATGATTCACATGTTGATGTTGATGTGCAAACAAAGGTAGCACCTTTGAAATGGATTGGTAAGAAATGATTAGATTTCTTATTCAATTAAGGTTGCATGTCTTTTGAAAATGCATCAAATCAACAAAATGCATTTCTTTGTTAATGGAATGCAAGTTGCAGGCTTTTACCAAGAAGGTGAATGGAAAAGTTGAGTAGGAGACTCACTTTATTGCTGCAACGTTATATTCATTTCAACTTCAAAAGTACAGTGTGCTTAAGCAAAAGTTGAAGGATGAAATGCATGCATGAGAATGATGTGCACGAACACAAGGACGTTGATGATTTCCTTATATTTGAACATGTGTGTGTGATTAACTTGAAGGGTTGATTACTTTGTTGTAAACATGCATGTAATGCAATATTGACTTGAGAAAAGTTGATATGGTCTCCAAGATGGAGATGTTGATGAAGTGTTTCATCTTTGAAAAAGAACTGTAGAATTCTCTTTCTACATGCTTGACTTGAAGGGTCAATTGTTTTAAAGGCATGTTTTTTTGGCTTGTTATCTAGTCAATCATTTGTGTGCAAATGTAAAGACATGGAGGTAATTCACAAGATGTGAATATGTTTCTTTTGTTGAAGCAGGAGTTTAGGCCATCCAGTTGTTGTCTGTAATCCTGTTCTTGTTAACATTTGTTGTTGACAGTATGTCAAACAAGTACAAATAAAATTTTTGTGAAGTAGATATAACTTCACATTGGTTTGAGCCACCTTGTATTAATGATCAAGGCATAGAAGTTCAAACTACCTTTTGTGACCTTCTCAGCAGGAGTTCTGCAAGAAGTCAAGGAGGAAAACAATTCTTCCCAGGAGGACAAGCACATAAGGGAAGGAAGTGTTCAAAGGATTTGGTTTAGAGGCACTATGCAAGGCAAGTGTATGGAGGCTGAAAGAAGAGGGTGGGGTACTCTCATTTACTGTTCCGATCAGTATATCAGTCTTTTGGAGTCCAAAAGATTTTTAGTGGGAAGGTGTGATCCAAAATGGATCTAGCATAGACTCTAAGTTTAAAAATATTCCTCATAGAGGAAAATGAAAGGCAAAGGATGCCCTTGGAAATAGTCTCATTGTGTAGATCTCTGCATTCTGAATCTAACACAATTTGAATGGGCTAAAATGGAGTTCAGATGAAGAATTTATTGTAAAACGAAATTTGCCCAATGTCCTTAGAAAAGGAGGCAATTTCTCATTAAATGGGACTTAAGGGAAATACATGTTCCTGAGAGGAAATTGCATCAGAGGAAAATCAAAAGAGAGGACTTACCGCAAGCTGAAGCATGCAGCAATATGCGATTGTGATTTGCACATCGCAATATCACATCGTACATAACCCAAGGGGAGGACCCGTAGCATTGCGGAGGGCTGATATGCAATGCGTTGAGATCAGCGATTGGGTAGTGCAATATAAAGGGATGTTGACATGCGATGATGTGATGTGCAATCAATGATAGCGATATGCTGATGCGATCGGTGATCAGAGGAGCATAACACCAAGACCCATGCCATTACGCATTACAATATGCGATAGGCCAATGAGGACGAGCACTTTGAGCCGTTGGATCAGAAAAGGAATCAACGGTTAGGATCTGATCAAAGATCGCTGATCGGGGGAGCTTAAGGGCTGTGGACCATGGAAGCAGCAACTACCAAAAAGCGATATAGCGATAATGCCAATAGCTAATGAGGCAGTGATCGAAGTGATCAGAGATCGGTAAATCAGATCGCGATAATGCAAAGGGGCCAATGCACTATGCGACATGAGATTTTGATGGGTAGACCCGACGACGTTATAGTGTCAATTTTATTGTTCCTTGATATTCAGATTAATTTATTTTGCCATGAATTTCCTATGCATTTGTTATTATGTTCCATTTTCGGGAATTTACCTGAAGAAAGGCCGACTGTGTATTTTCTTTGTAACGGTTCCCATTCACCTGTGCCACGTTGTAAGTGGGTGTTTTTTAACAGGAATGCAATATAGAAGATGCAGGACCATAGAGCCAGTAAGCCAAAGGGACAGACGCAAAGCCACAAAGCCAGAGAGCTAGAGGTCCAGACACAGAACCAGTGAGCCATAGGGCCAGTCGAAGAGATGCATAGCCACAGAGAAATGATGAAACATAATGTGTCATGAAAACACAAATTAAAGCATAGAAGAGAAGGTGAAGAGACGGACAGAAAGGTCTAGCACAGAGGAAGGCGTTTTTGGGAACCAAATACGTTTTGGTAACCGTCCAGGGGGTCTGGAGGCATGATTCTTATGGACTCGAGGATTTCGAGCCATCAGAGGGATAAATCCCATCATTGTGTAGAGGCTCAGGGGTAGCTCAGGCATTGGAAATAATCCGAGCCAATAAGAGGAGAACAGAGAGAAGCCACCAGAGGTTGGAGAAAGTTATTCTCCTTACAAAGATCCAGAGCGAGAGCCAAGAGCTAGATTCAGAGCCAAAAGCCAAAGACAGAGCCAGAGCCAAAGCTGAGAGCTGGAGCTGAGAGCCAAGAGCCAAGAGCCCAGAGCCAGAGCCGAGAGCCAAGAGCCGAGAGCCGAGAGCTAGAGCCGAGAGCCGAGAGCTAGAGAGCCAGAGAGCCAAATGACGAGGGATAAAAATGGTATTCTAAGCCCATGGTTTAGTCGTAACATATTGGAGTTGAATGTGGAACTTGAAAAGAATTCACCCATAATCCCATAGAGTCTAATTGAGTTGATTAGAGCCTAAGGAGACGTAGCCCAAGATATCAGGGTGAACTCCATATTATATTGTTGTCTCTTGTGGTTTGCTTATTTGCTGCTTTATTTACTGCTATATGCATTCCATATTAGTTTAAATAAATCAACATAAGCACTTAACAGTTAAAGGAAAACACAACCATACACCTATTTCAAGTTATTTTAATTCTGCAAATTATCAATCATAAGCATAGATCTTCGGGATATATAAGCTTTGGAGTGGGAGAGGTTCTTGTAAGCATGATAAGAAGGCTTTAGTGCCTCACTTCAGATCAATTGTCCACATCGCTCAGAAGTCTATAAGATTCTAAAGACTTCTAACATATCTGTAGTATTGATTGATCCATTTCCAAACCCGGAGATACATTTGGTTGTGACAGACCATGCTTCCACATCCCAAGTACTTATTCTATCGATTACAAAGCCTCAAAACGAAATAAATATTATGGAAATCCATTGTCGTCTTCGAATAATCAGGCCATTGATCAACCTAATCCTTCAACATCAACTTCATCTGAAAATATTCCACCACCTATTGTGCTAGAATTGACAATAAAAGGACCAAAGGGAGTTGTGCATAAATCGACATTTTGCCCTCGAGCTCGAGCAGCTTAGAAAAATAACATAGTAGAATACCTTTCTCAATCCCCTTCTGCTATGTCGACACTCGAGGTGTTACAAAAATGTCCCTCCTAGGAGTAGGCTTTACTGTCAACAATTAGTGGAATAGACCCTACGGATTCAAATCTTGTGGTTTTTAACCATGCGGAATATACACTACAGTTATGGGCACAATTAGCTTTCCTAATTCAAGTAAAGGCTCTCAATAAGAATGTTCACTGAACTATTATGTACAAGGGGGCATATACTTGCATGATGTCAATAAGCTGCTGGAAAACACTTGGTTCACCCCCATTGTCAAGATCATCAACAACGTTAAAAGCTTTCGACAGATGCACATATACACCTTGTGGGATTTTGAGTAACCTGCAAATTGAACTAGGGAGGAAAACAATTACTATTGAATTTGAGGTAGTTGATGGACCCCTCGACTACAACATTTTAATGTGAAGGCAATGGGTAAATGCTATGGCTGTTGTTGTTTCCACGTACTTTCGTACGATTGTGTTCCCTCATAAAGGTGGAATCACAATTATTGATCAACTCGCCTTCTTTGCATCTAGTTCTCAGGTGAATGGAAGCATTCCGTTGACACACTAACCCCTGCTATCACTTCAAAGTGTTGGTGTAGGTCTCTTTAAGGATCCAACCCTCGCTACCGTCACCATCTGATTTGGCGGAAGTGGCAAGAGTAGAGACTTGCAACATGATTTTCTCCACATCATCTGATTTAAGGAGGATTACCAACAATTCTGAAGTTGATAGTAATACTAAAGTTATGCCGCTAATCTGCATTGAGCTTGCATAGCAATCAATTTTTCTGGCTTGAGCAGCAAACCCAAATCCACTTTCACCAATTATATGGGTAGACCATTCATTAGAATATGGTACTCCTTCGGATCCTTTTTCATGTATATTTTCTATAGATGAAGGAATTGTCCAATCAATGATGATAGGAGAAAACCTTGGGAAGATTATCATCATCATTCCCATCTTCTAGATGACATCGAATATTATTAAAATGAACTTAACCACCCTTCAGTTGTTGATTTCCTTTCGAATTTTGTTTTCATAGACACATTAGATTTGGAGCGAAACCTGTCAAATATTGAAGAAATGATTTCTATTTATATTTCGAGCAAACCTAATGTTGTAGAAAACATTCATGTCGAAAAATATTTTTCTCCATGAGAACTTGATAATTACCGTACTCTCTTTCATGAATTTTGAGATATATTTGCATGGTCATACGAGGAGATGGCAAGTATAGACTCTAGTATTGTTGAACATGAAAAAAAATTATCCTGATGTCAAACTAGTATGATATTGGCTTCGACCTATTCATCCAAAGAAAGTTGCTACCATTAAAGCAAAGGTTGAAAAGCTTTTGCATGTTGGTTTCATTTACCCTATACCTCTTACTGACTAGGTTTCCAACGTTGTTCCTGTGATAAGAAAACAAGGGACAATTTGAGTGTGCATCGATTATAGGGATGTAAATCAGGCATGTCCAAAGGACAATTATCCTACTCCTTTTATCGACCAGATTATTGGTGAATGTTATGGATGCAAAATTTTCTCATTTATGGATGGTTTTTCCAGATACAATCAAATCAATATCCGCCCACAGTGTTGGGTTGTGTTATATTCTTTCCATGACTATCCCACGTAATTAACCAAGGGGTTAGAGGGGGGGCAGAGCACCCCCTTCATTGCGCCGATTGTGTAGCGGGGGGGTCACAAGGGGTTTGAGGTGTACCCATAACCCCACTTTATGGGGTCCATGGCAGCACCTCGGAAAATTTTGGTTTTGGACCCTATGTTAGGATGGGTGGACCCACCTATGCTTTTGTGTATGATTTTGGCATATGTTTTTGGACGCGATGGTTTTTGGTCCGTGGTATTGGATGCTTCAACATGTATAGATATGTATTATAACATTGAAAGGAACATAATGAAAAATCAAGCTGGTAGTCCCAATTTTGGGATCTAGGGGAAATCTTTGTGTATATGTGTTTTATGAGTTATTCTCTCGCATTGTTTCTTTTCTGTGTTTTAGAATTCGTATGTAGGTAATTTATATACAAGGTTAAAACCTACACATGGGACTAATCTAAAACAACTTTTATATGTCTATGGGGCACATTTTCTTATAGGAAACTCCCATTTGGTTTGAAGAATGTAGCGGCGACATTTCAGAGGGCAATGAACTATGCCTTCCATAACATCAAACACATTGTTCAACCTTAACTTGACGATTTACCTTCTCATTCACGAAAGTAGACTAATCACCCACAACATTTGAGAGCGATATTTTACGGTGCTGACACTACAAGATACGACTCAATCCACACAAATGTGTGTTTTGTGTTGGTTCTGGTCGATTGCTTGGTTTTTTAGTGTCTAGAGATGGAATTCGACTCGATCCATTAAAGGTTCAGCCAATTCTTGACTTGCCTCCACCTTCAAATATTTTATAGTTACAGAGACTCCAAGGGAAGGCTAACTTTTTGAGGAGTTTCATTCCCAATTACACTAAAATGGCTAAAGGTCTTACACATCTTTTGAAAAAGGAGATACCCTTCCATTAGGATCAGGTTGCGCAAGCTTCCTTTGATGCTCTTAAAGATACCTTGATTAAAGTGTCATTAATGTATTCTCTGAATTATCGAAATAACTATTACCTGTATCTCATTGCTGCAGATACAACCATTGCCATGGTTTTAGTCCAAGAGGAAAATGGGATTGAATATCTGATATATTATTTGATCCGCAATCTCAATGATAGATAAAGTAAGTACTCTTATGTCAAGAAACTAGCTTTGGCAACAATGTAAGCTATTCAAAAATTTCGCCACTACATCCTACTCCAGAAGACCACCATCATTTTAGATTGCAACCTTATGACATATATTTTCTCACATCAATTGCTGAGGGGAAAATACTCAAAATGGATCGTCATTTTGCAGGAGCTTGATCTGGAATTCATCAAGTCCAAATCAAATAAATCTCTTATTTTCGCCGAGTTTCTTTGTGACCTTCCTTCAACCTCCATTGATTCAACATCTGAACCATCGATTTTGGATTAGTCTATATTTTTGACATCGTCATATGGAGATATATTGATCTATCTTCAGAGCCAAACTTTCCAACCTGAAACGTCTCGCTCGCAATAACGACATATTCGATACCAAGCCAAAGATTATCTGATCATTGGTGACACTCTTTATCGTCGTTGTATCGATATGATTTTACGGAGGTGCCTCACACATGAGGAAGTCGAGAAAGCCTTGAATGATTTCCATTCAGGTGCTTGTGGTGGAAAATTATCTGGATATGCTATCGCATAGATAATTCTCTTCTAGCCAACTATATTCAAAGATTGTAATATTGTCGTTAGAAGCTGTCATGCATGCCAGATATATGACCACAGAACTAGATTACCATCTACACCATTGCATCCAGTCATTTTTGTTCGACCATTCGCCAAATGGGGCATTGACTTCATGACATGTAACCCCACCTTGACCGGGGGGCATGGGTATATTATAGTCACCGTTGACTATTTTACCAAATGGTCCAAGGCGATGCCAACATTAAACAACAATGGCGAAAGAACTGCTATTTTATTTTTTAACCTCCTGGTTGCCCATTTTGGTGTACCACAGGCCATTTTGGTGTACCTCAGTGAGAAATGCAACTAGATTCACACCCTTTCAGTTGGTGTATGGTTTGGAAGCAATATTGCCGATACAATGTGAAATTTCATCTCTCAAACTCGCAATTGACTTGTTACCTGACACTTCTGAAGAAGAAGCGAGTTTCTTAGAACTTATCCATTTGGATGAAACCTGTCGTGATTTTGCATTGGCTAATGAAGCACATAAGAAACGAATCAAGTTGAAATATGATAGAAATGTCAAGCCTTGTATCTTCTCAGAAGGATACCTAGTCTTAATTTACGATCAGGAAGCTAATAAAATTGGAGCAGGTAAATTTGAACCAATGTGGATGGGTCCTTATATTTTCAAGCATGTTTTGGAAAAAGGTGCCTACAAGTTAGTAGATTATGATGGGATTCCATTGTCGCAGCCCCGAAACAGGCTGTACCTCAAACGTTATTATGCTTAATTGAGTATAGTAAAATTCACTGTATATATGCTTTCATTGCATGTGTGTGTGTTAGTGTGTGTCTTTTAGAGTTTTTTTATGAGGTTAGTAATTTGCTTTACATTTGTTGCATATGTTGGACTCTTTAGAACCATTTGTTCGTTACACCGATGGATCTAGTCGTAGTACACAGAACCTATCTTCTGTAGTATGGGTTATTTTCTCTCCAAGTGGTGAGTTAGTGAGTTTTCAAGGGATTTGTATCATTTGATCGATGAATAATATCGTTGAGTATAGTGCATTGATAAAACTTCTCTTCAATGCCATTTCACTTGGCATTTGCTGAATCATTGTTAGGTTGGATTCACAACTCATCATACTACATCTTACAAGTGTGTATACCATCCAAAACCCAACAATTCTTTGTATGTTCCTTAGAGTTGATATTTTGGAAATGCATTTTGAATACATTCAATATCGACATATTTCCAGAAACTTTAACACATTAATTAATTATCTAGCAAATTATGTGTTAAATAGACATTTGTGACACATGTAAAAGTAACATTTTCAATTCACATCATTAGTTGAATATGATTACACATAACGATAGAAAACTTTGAAAGTAAAATAGATAGGTGTTTTAAAAGTTTTTACAAAATTGGTGTCCAAGACAAGTTTGTTCATCTGACCCAAAAACTCAAAATGCACACAAAAGCATCCGAAGTAGACCTAGTGATGTCCATGATAATAAGTCACAACCTATGCTATCATGCGTAAAATCCTCATCTAGAGGCTAGGAACACCAGTAGTGTGGTTTTGCAGCATCATATGTAACTCCTCAATCCAAACATTCAGAATACCAAGGCTTAATCCCTCTATGTGATCCTGCAACTCTACAAAGGTCTCGAGAAAATCCAAGTCGTGGAGGACCGCTCTCCCCATGTTTCTCCAGACTAGCCAACCTGCACCCTATTGGTCTCCCACAGGTTGAACAATACCCACATCTGGATGCATGAAAATGACTTTAGTTTAGTCTTGGAAACATTAAAAAAACAAAAACATGTAGAAACTTCAAAATTCAAAAAACACTTTGGTCAAACAATTTACCTATATCAGCCCATTGTGCTCCAACTGGTAAAATCAAGTCTGGATCTCCACGAAAATCCATCCCTGAGAATGTATGCTCCTCGATGACAATGTGTTGTCAATCGAGCCAACTGAAGAATGTAGTGGAAAAAATGATTGTTGATTGATTCGCATGTCTAGCCATCAATTCAACCCACCTCTGCATATGCGGATCTCTAGGACCAAGTAACCCAGTCATACACGTTGTGGTTGCATCAATGGGATTCTCTCTAAGGTAAAAGTGATTAAGATCGAACCATAGCAAAAATTCTTCGTCTTACCACTTTTTACCTTGGTCAGTTTTTCTTTTAGTGAAGAAAGCATGGCCTGACACCAGTTGAATACTTTTGGCTCTAGACACTCAAGTGCGTACTACATATATGATATGTTCTCCAGATGAAGTGTCAAACTGCCAACCAACTTTGCGATTATGAAAAGGATTGTTCTCAAAGGTAGATCACCTACATCCCTGATGTTTATTTTCCCATCCTTTCAAGGCTGTGTACCTAGACGACAAAACTATCGAATGTAGTCCCTCACCGATTCACTTCCATGGGAAAATCCAGAAAGTGAGATGGGGGAACCTTGCCTCGACAGTTTGGTAAGAAAGTAAATATCATCAATGGTAATAAGGACCATCTTTTCCCCTATGTGAAAATTCTGATCAGTCAGATCGCATGCATGAACAAGGAACTAGAATAGTTCTATTTGTTGCATCATTCCGGACAACCTAAAGTATTTGAGTAACCCACAATTTTTTAGGGCCTCAACTGTACTCGGATTTTTTAGGGAAACCATGTCTTTTTCTTCTTTCCCTCTTTCTCACCATGTAATCAACATTTTGATCTGATGAAAGCCTGAAATCCAGTCATAATCTTAGTTAGGATCCTTTCCATGCAAAAAACAGGACAAATTTTGGAGCAAATAGCTAAATCAAATTTGGGAAACTCACTCAATGCAACCTAGGCACAGAGAATGTGCCTGCAGAGTAGGTAGCCTTAATATCAAGGTGCTCTTTACCAAAATTTTTGATGTGAAAGCTTGCACTGATCCCAGGGCGAAAAAAGCAAACCCCGAAGGCCCCAAAAAAACCTAAAACTTGCATGAAATAGTAAAAGAATCACCTGAAAAGAAATAGGAAGGGTAGATCTCCTACCTAGTCAGGACGGCATGAGAAATGGTCCAAGAATCTCTCACAATCAGCTGATGAAGTTCGAGGTAAAAAACTAACCCAGAGCACAAAACTGAATGGTAAGTCTCAAATGGTAAAATTTCATGGTAGAAACTTGTTTTATGTTTATTTCATGTTCAATAATCAAGTAAAGATTAGTGTTTGCCTATTTTAACCTATGAAATAGGTATTTTTAATCCATTTGGTGATGTTTTGAGCAGGTTTTACAGTTGACTTATAGAATTTGACATGATCGATTGTAAATTGTACCTTTGACCACAAAGCACACTTTTATCTCTTTTTCGAGCTCTGTTAAATAACGAAAAACAACCCCCTTGGAGTCTTATTTAAGCTCTCTTCAGACTCTCTAAACATGAAAATATTACCGAGCACTTGTCCTTTTCAACTCGTTAACGGATTGGAAATGACATCTACTCTATATACGTCTAACCCATTTTCGGGCTGAGATAGATTAACTACGAAAAAGGAATACGTTCACTGAACATGGTTAATAGGTTCTCTCTCGTATTGTTTTATGCTTTTTCAGGCTTGAGAAACAAATCTACGAAAAAACTTGTGGAGTTTTCTTTTTGTCCCTTTTCAAACTATCTAAACATGAAAAGGACTGAGTTATCTTTGTCATTAAACTCGTTAAAATGTCAAATAGTGAAAAAATTGTCCATCTAGACAAGACTAAGTTTCACCTTCGCTAGACTCATTAAAACATCACATAGTGATGGATTCACCTGAAGGGTGGAATTATACAACAAGAATATGTTATCCGCCTCAAGCTTGATAAAACTAAAGAGGTACTAGTCAGCAATGACTAGGGAAATGGGAAAAAGGGGAAAACCACTTTATGGTAGCAGGTCGCTCTTGAACATGACACTTTCACTTCATCACCGTGACTATTTGGGTTGGGTTATCAGCTTGATGGTTATCATATTGTTTGTCTATCATACCATCCATCGCTTTGTGTTTTGGTCAATGCTACCAATTCATTTTAGTGTCATCAACATAAATAGAAGTCATCCAGTTAAAATTCATCCTTTGCAATACCATAAACCTCCATTTTCATGTCCATCATTCTTGAACCTTGTGTCGTCAATAAAATTCCGTCTCCAAAATCATTACACTCACTTCGTGTCATTGGTGTGGGATACATCAAGGCCCTCCTACGACGAGTCACTTATTGTCGACATCAGTACATTATCTAAGAAGTTAACTTATAAACACCCTTCCAGTACCTTGAGGCTTGGATACATCAATGGAAGGTTTCTCGCTTCGGGTGATAGGTTGACATCAGTGACCTTCAACCAAAAGACTTTGTATGGTGTTCGACATCAATT